>VZSV01000049.1:475586-499179 GCA_013398735.1 Nothocercus julius | reverse complement strand
TGATGGAGGTTTCTGTTGGTGATGGAGGTTTCTGTTGGTAATGGAGGTTTCTGTTGGTAATGGAGGTTTCTGCTGGTGATGGAGGTTTGCACTGGTGCTGACAATATCTCCTATGGGCCACGGATGCTGCTCCCGCTCCTTGTTCATCACTCAAGGGACGAAGTGCCGTGCTGGGGCGCATCTGCTGGTGGCCTCCTCCAGAGCTGCAGCCTAGACCACCGCGTGCTTGAACCTGTCAGCACCACGAGGACCATTACCCCGGTGCAGTAGATGATCCCTTGGGATCATCCCGATGAGCCCACAAGGCCAGGCAGAGTTGAGGCTCCTTGCCTTGGAAAACAAGCCCCGGCCTCGCAGCACCCGCCGTTCCTGGGGCAGTGTAAGGTATTTAATGTCCCCTAAAAGCTTCAGGGAGCACAAACCTCTCGGCTGCCTTTGAGCAACGTAATCTTCGCCCCAACTACCTCAAATCCCCTCCATGACACAACCTTTTAAATCGCGTTCAGTTTTCAGTAGGGCTGTAAGCACTTCAACCACTAATACCATGCACAGAGAGGCATGTGCTTATTCACAGAAGAGCTGAGGCCTCCGTGTGTCGCTGTGGCACTGGGGACACAATGCCCGAAAGCAGGAGCAGCCGCCGGGCTGCGATGGGAGCCACAGGGCCTGGGGTGACTCAGGAGAGAGCGGGATTGAAGCTCGTTCCTGCAGCACCAGGAGATGCTTCTTGGTGCAAACCTTAAGGATGACTGAATTGGGCATCCAGACCAAGCCCTGGGGATGGTGCCAGTGACTGTGGCCATGGTTTGTCCCCCAAAACTCACTACAGGCTGGGCTCATCCTGCCAAAGAGTTGACAAGTAACCAAGGGGGCTTAGATGGAGGATGTTCTCTCCCGATCTGCTCAAACCCAGGGAAGGAGATCTCTGAAGGGGATTTTTTTCTTCCCGGGTTGTGTCCCAGGCATTGCCTCGTCCCTCTGCTTGGGCCCAGGTTAAACCCATCCCCATGGAGATCTCTCCTTTAGGAGCGTGGCTAGAAGTTGGTTCTTCTCCTGATGATATGATTAGGAAGGAATAGAAAATTGAACGTTTTTGTTCAACTCAGGGCAAAATTTTGCTTTGATTCAGCTGCAGTTTTTCAACATCCCAAGAATTATTCATGTTAAACATTAAGTCTTTTAAAAAAACATTGGCTTCAGCACAATGGGCTGAGCTCTTCCTTTGACACGCGAGCCTTTCCGCATCTGCAGTGGGTCCTACAGAGACCCACGTTGGTGTCTGCAGTGCCCAGATGCCCCATGGCGCTTGCAGACCTTGCAGGGGTGAGTGCGGGTATTTCAAAGGTTGGGGGGAAGGTTGGCAGTGGGTTTGAGACTGTCCTTTCTGCAGAGAGCCACGGTTTGCTCTAGGAGAGCACCCATGAGAAGTGACTCCCAATGGCCAACAGTTGCCGTGGGTCGTTTCCCAGTCCCAGTGAGCAAGGAGGACCTGACATCGCCATTGACAGGCTCAGAAATTAAGAGTTTGGCTCAGCCGTGCTGGCCGGATTAGTGCTCGGTTGAGCCCAGGGAAGCCAGCGGCTCCCTGGGGCTCATTCTGGTGAGACGGGCCCATCCAGCACCATCCTGCCCCTCAGAGCAGACGCTCAGCTCCCCGTGTGCTGGTGGTGCTGGCCACGAGATCCCCGAGAGAAGGAGCTGAAGCTCTGGAGGGGAGCGAGAGGCTCCTTCAGAATGCTTTTCTACCCCAAAATGTCTTTTGTTTGTTTGGATAGCTGTGAAAATGCCCCCTAAATTCAGCTCCTCCTCTCTCTTCCACCACTCACTTCTCTGGTCTTCCTGGGTGAAATTCGGCCCCATAGCATCACCCTGGGTCTTGGATTGGTATTGGGTGGACAGTGTAGAGCTGTCAGCTGCTCATAGGCAATGCATGAACGCACTGGGTCGTCCTTGCTCTGCTCATCAGGGAGCTCTTCCAAGGATGTCCCTTCCCAGCACAGAGCTTCTCCCCGTTGCCTTTCAGGACCAGATACGTTCTGCGATTTCAACGGCAAGAAGTACAGCCCGGGGGAGAGCTGGCACCCCTACCTGGAGCCACAGGGACTCATGTACTGCATCCGCTGCACCTGCTCCGAGGTACGTCCCCCACACAGCCACTGCGTTGTGGTCCTGCTTCTGATTCTGGGTCAAAACCTCGCCAGAAAAGCCCCTTTTGGTCCCAGAGGGATGATAGATTCATCTGTCTCCTTTCGAACCCTCCCTGCATCCTCCCATGGATGTTGGGTTGGCCTTGGCAGGGCCCGATCTCGGGGTTGTGGTTGGACTGCGGCTCAGGGCTGCAGTGGGGCCAGGGGAGACCTTTTGGGTGAGCAAGGAACCTGTGGCCTGGCCTGGCAGGATGGAGATGTTCTCAGCCAGGAGAGTTAAACCAATGCAACCTGTTATGATAAGTCATGCAAAGTTTCCCTTCTCCACTGGATGCTGGAGAGAAAGATGAAGAAAAGAGCAGCTTTAGGAAGCTCTTTCTTCTCCCATGGGGATGAATGTGTAGTTGAACGGAGCCAGATCCCTCTCCTTCCCTCCCCAGAACGCCAACATGAGGTGCTACCGGATCCAGTGCCCGGCTCTGCAGTGCGCCAGCCCCGTCACGGACCCCCAGCAGTGCTGCCCACGCTGCCTCGGTAGGTGGACATCCCCTGTGTTCATCGGGCCGCATTCATGACAAGGAAGCAAATAGGCATCTTATAAGAGGGGAAACCGAGGCACAGCGTGGGGTGGGAAAAAATGAAACATTTTGGTTGCATGCTGAAGATTTGCACAAAACTCCTGAACTTTTTCCTCCCTGTGTGTGATCTTTAAATGACTCCCAGAGTCAGATCAAAAAAAGTTGCTCCCCTGAGTAATTAGCTAAAATTGAAAACCATCTTTTTTTTTTTTTTTTTTCTTTTCAAATGTCCCTTCAAATATCGTGGTGGTTTTTGACCAGCTTTGCCACCACGCTGGCACGAGAGCTTTGTAGGTCCGATTTCACCCTTGCAATGAGCTCTGGGTGGTTATGGGGGCCCCCCAAAATTTTGCACACCTAATTCCCCTGGGCACTAGACTCCATCCAGCATCTGAGAGGGGCCCCCCACAGGAGCAGCAACGTGAGGACCACGTTGTGCTGGATTCGATGCTTGCACAGAGGGGAGCCAAGGCTGGGTGAGGGAGCTGCCTCTCATTGTGCCCTTGTCCCATGGGGGCTTTGGAGCAGGATGGTTTTTTAGCAATCCCAGCCTGATTTTGAGATAGGGGATGTGTGGAGATAGTGCTGTGTTTACAGCACTCATACCAGGCATAGCTGGCTCAGCCCGGCCTGGATCTGACGCTGCCCGGTCTGATAAAAGTGCTCCGTGTTTATGTCTCCCCCCTGGAAGATGGTCCTGGCTGTTCTTCAGCCGGCGAACTGGCCGAGCACCCGTTGGGGCCGGGGAGGGGATGGCTCTCAGCCCGTTGCTTTCTCCTCTTCCCTTCCAGAGCCAAACTCACCTTCTGGCCTCCGGGCGCCTGTGAAGTCCTGCCAGTACAACGGGACGACGTACCAGCAAGGCGAGATGTTCACCACGAGCGAGCTCTTTCCCAGCCGCCAGCCGAACCAGTGTGTGCAGTGCAGCTGCTCCGTAAGCAGCTCCGAGCTCGCGGGAGGCCGAGTGGGGCAGCGGGGAGGCAGGGAGGCCTTGGGCTCAGCTCCTGCACCCCGATAATATTGCACTAGGTGGAAAACCTCCTGGGATGGTGGAGACCCGTCTCTATGGGCAGGACTTGGGTCTATAGTGCTGTGCAGCATGGGGAAAGCAGGTGTGTCAGCTGGAGGCACAGCTTTTTTTGCTGGAGATCCCATGGGACGCTTCTGGGCTAAGCCTGCTGCTACTCCTTGGGACGGGCAGTGGGCAAAACCCTGTCCCCAGCTTGGCTTTGAGCACAGTAATGGATCTAATGGATGTGTTTCCTTGCTGCGCGGACCCGCCTTCATCCTCTGGGTCTGCAACCATCACATCCGACTATCCTGCCCCACTAACACCTTGTAGGGGAGAGAGGGAGCAGAGAGACCAGCCTGGGAGCCCTTCTACGCGCACGCCTGATGCAGAGCAAACGGGATGCACAGCCAAGGGGTCTGGGGGAGGTGACCCTGCCTCCGAGGAGACGTGGCCACTAGGTACTAGGTCTTGGGCTTTAGAAGTTTCTGGGATGCTGAGCTTGGTGTCGAGGCAGCTGGTGGGACCAGCCCCATTGCTTTGCGCCCTGCCAGGCTGCCTGGGTGCAGGGCCTCCAGCAGCCAGTCTGGGACCTCTCCTGCCCAGCACGGCTTTACAAGGCCAGAGCTCACCCTCCGAGCAGCCAGGAGATGAGAGCAAGGGTGGCACCATTTGCAACAGAGCTTGGCAACGCTGCAGTCAATAGCGGCAAAGGGCAGGCACGTGGAGACCTCTGTCCCCTCTGCTTGGATGCCAGTGGAAGTGGACCCCATGCTGAGATGTCTCTGGGGGCTCCGGCACTGCAGGTTTATCTGCTCTGCCCTCGCAGAGGACGGGAGCCCTCCCGTCGGTCAGCCGGGGTGCCGTGCGGTCCTCGGTGCGTGTCTCTGCAGAGGGATTGCCTGTCTGTCCGCGCCTGATCCATACTCCTCTTCCCAAGCACCCAGCAAGGCCCTCGGACAGGCCTTGGCTCTGCTCTGCCCCATCCTCTCCCGGCTGCCGCTTGCCCAGATGGGGATCCTGTCAAAAACTGAGTCCTGACGCGTCGCTCGCGAGGCCAGAGCCAGCCTGGCTGGGAGGATGGCGAAGGTGTGAGGAGCGCGGGGCCGTGCGTGCCAGGAGCTGAGTGTTGGGAGATAAATGGAGCGGCTCCTGTGGCTTCTCCTTCTTGAGAGCGAGGGGAGAAGCGGGATACGGAGGCGCGCCGGGACGACGCTCACGGGAAAGGCTCTGCACAGATGTCGCTTTCACTGCCCACGTTGCTGTCGGACAGGGCCAGATGGCTCGCGGGGCCGGAGCCGCTCCGCTTGCCACGGTGGCCAGCGGGCCCGTTGCAAGAGGCTGCTCCTGCCTGCTGGCTCTTGGATGGCGCAGGGGTGTGGGGACCACAACGGACAGTAGCACCCTTGTCTGTGGAGCCAGGTTGGAGTCCCGTGGTGTGTCCCAAGCTGCCTCGGCACAGGGAAGCCGGGGAGGTGGGAGCCCTCGGCTACGTTGGTGTTGATGCTCCTGTCCTCTTCTGTCTGGAGAGCCTCCATCTCCAGCCAGGAGACACAAAGCTCTGCAGGACCATGGTCTCCACAGCTCCCCAGTGGGCTGCTGTGTGTCAGCCGAGCAGGGGCAATACTCCATTTGTCTTTGTCTACGTGTCTAGTATTTGTCTACTTGTTTGTGCTGTCACTAAGCTTGGCCAGGAAAGAAAACGAGGTGAGCTAACCCGAGCTGTCTTGCTCACACAGGCCAAGAGGACATGCATGGAGGGCTACCAGCCCTCAGCTGGTGCATGTTACTGGGCAAATCCACCACACCAGGAGAGCTGCTCTGAGCCCTTGATGTTCGTGGAAGCTTCAGAGCTAGGTGGCTTAAAGTTCGGTGGCAGGAGGAAGAGTTTAGGCTTAGAAATTGTGCTGCTCTGAGGCCAGCTCTTCTCTTACCGACCTCGTCTGGACACCAGCCCAACCTCTGATGGAGACAAACACTTGGGATGGGAACACTCAAGCCTGACTGTGTACATGCCCATCTGGCCAAGCTTTCCAACCCCAGGCACCACCATCTCCTGGAGCCAGTGCACTTGCATGTCCCTCTTGGAGGCACTGGCTCTCACTCAGGCTCTGTTTATGCAGTAGGATAACGCCTTGGATACGAATGGGAAAATAAAAGGAAAGCAATGAAGCCTTGCAGCAGTAGGCTCTCGCTGGGCTGCATCTGATGCAGTCAGCTGTTGGAACAGCTGCATGAACAGCTGGCCTAAACCTCTTTGAAAACTGCCCCAAGACCAGAGACTCCAGCATAATTTTTTTTTTTATGGCATTCACTCTTCTCTGCCCATGGCAGGTCTTCACAGTGACCTGCAAGTCAGAAGAGGAGGAAAGGAAACGGTTTCTCCAGAGCCAAACTCTCTCCTCGCTGCTCCGTGGAGGTCACTTCCACTCCAAGCCCTGAGCTGGACAGCGTTCTTTGATTGTGGCAACCTCCCTCACATTCACTCGTTACCAGATCTCCCTCCTCCTCTTCATTTCTGCATGGTGACTTTGCCTCATGCAACACGATGATGGAAGAAGATGTTGAGATTCCTTTGCCTGCAGACATCTTTGCACAACCCCTTGCTTTCCCATGGCTGACAGCCTGTGGGTGCCCCAAAGAAAATTGCTGCGTGGAGGAGAAGACCTTGTTGTTGAGGTCTGGATGCTGTTGGGCTTCTGAACATCCTTCTCTGCCCTTCTGCAATTCAGCACAAACTGAGCCCTGCAGCAAGTGGGTGCAAACCCATTGACTGAGATGGGACTCGGCATGCTAAGTTCAGGACTGTCCTTGGCCTGTCTGTGGTTTTCAGCTTGAATCACTACAGTAAATGGCATTTTCCAGGCTAAAAAAACAAGTGGAAGTAGGTTTACACACAAATGCTTATCCACAGGTCTTGGCTTGGTGTCTTTGTTGTTCTGGCGATGCTGAACGACCCAAGGGCAGAGCTGCGGGTTGGACCTTGCTCTGGGTTCAGTCTTTGGGGAAGATCAGTTCACTCCATGCACATGAGAATGAGCAGAGTATCTATTGGCAACTTGCAGACTAGCTGTGCCTGGTCATAGCTGGATGAAATATCCATGGAGACCAAAAGCAGCATCAGATTAAAAGTGACTGGTGAAATTTGAGGTGGTTCCGCCCCAACATGAGGCGTGTTTGGCCTTGCTGAGACCTCAGTAATGCTGATTTTTTTTTTTTTTGCTAATGTCTCTTAGGAAGGACAGATTTACTGTGGCTTGGTGACCTGCCCTGAGCTGTTGTGCTCCTCTCCCCTAACTGTGCCGGATTCCTGCTGCCCGGTCTGCAAAGGTAACAAGGTGTCCAGGTGCTGTTCCTGGGTGAGGGCTGCGAGCCACAGGTTTTGCTGCTAGATGGCATTTCAAGGCAATTACGCAGAGTTTTGGAAATCTGTGCTGTAAATCAGGCTATTTGCTGCCTCAGGGTTGCATCAGGAAACCAAAGATTGGGCTCATGTTTTTCTTGTGCACTTCCCCTCCCACACTTTGTTTTGTCCTGACTCCCTGTGGCTCTCATGCTGGCTAGGGGCGAGCTCTTTATCCTGTGCATCGTGCAAGAGATGCAATCTGCACAGAGGGTGAAATCCTCCAAATCACTCACCCACAAGCTCAGAAGTGTTTGCATGGACCATGTCAACATGGTGCATATGCCTGTTGCTCCAGGGAAATTCCTGGGACAGACCGTGGGGAAATTTTAGGTTTCACTCTTACAGGTCCTCATGGGGAGAAACTCTTGATTTTGCTGCTCTTTCCCCTAATTCTCATCTGGGAGGTTGAGGAGAAAGTCAAACCTTGCATTTCTGGGTGAGACTCTGGTTAAGAACGAAGGGGCAGTTTTGTTGCCTTGCACTAAAATGATGCTGGAGACAGGGCCCAATTTTGCTCTGTCACAACAGGCAAAGCCAATGTCTTGGGCTTTCTTTTCAGTGCCACATGTGTCCCATCACCTCATAACTCCACCTCTGGGGTGGTTTCCTGTCACCTACCTCCAGGAGTCTACAAGGCAATGTCTTTCTTGAGACTCTTATTATAATCAGTGGGGATAAAAAGGCTTGGGGCATGTGACATGGATAAGCCAAGTTCTCACTTGCTTTGGGGGCATGTGAATCACCTATCCAAAGCACTTCTGTCTCCAGTCCTAGCAGATGTACCTGCAGATCACTGCAATTATTTGTCTGGACCCCAGAGAGCAAATCCTCACTCACTGTGTTTCATAGGCTACTGTTTTTTCCTTGCAGATGGCTCATACGAGAAGTCCACAGAAGAGGAACCCCTGCAATTAAACAGAGGTGTTGTACGTGATGTTTGCACTTTGCAATTTGATTATTGCTTCTAGCATAGCCCCATTAAAGAGTTCAAAGAAAGCCATATGCCCGTGAGTGTAGTCTTCTACCAAGGAATGACCTACAGCAGCTCTACAAGGGCAGTGGGTTCCTCAGGCAGCAGAAGCACTGACACCTGGTTTGTGGTTGAATTGCATCTAGGAGTTGGCTTTAATTGAGGGGTGTCAGTGTGCGCTGAGGCCTTTAAGAGACCTCAGAGACTCCAAGGGGAAGCAGTCTTGTTCTTTCCTCTGCGGTATCTCTGAGGTTTCTGGGGAAGCACAGAACCTGCAGGACCTGGATAACAACCTCCTTGTTGGTTAACCTGGCTGAAGTTGACCAGCAGGTTAGAACATCTGAGAAATGGGGCACCAGAAAGTAGACTTGGAGGTGGTCATTGGCGAGAAGTGATCTTCGCCTGCAAAGTTGGGTGGCCCACGTCTCTCTCTAGGGTCTTCTGCTTCAGGTGCTGCTTTCTCCTCTCCCTCGGGATAAAGGGTGTCCTGTCTCCCAGTCATGGCTCCCACAGAGCCAGCGCTAGAGCTGGACACGAGTGTGCTTTCCCCAGGCTGTTTGCATCGGCAGCCCCAGCAAGGAAAAAATGACTCCCTGGCTGCTGAGGGTTGATTCATGGTGACATTTTAGAGTTAGGCGGCCCATGCCAGGTCTGTGGGATTAGGTCACTTACAGCTCCTTGCCCTTCCCTTTTCCATACTGCTGGGTGAACAGCCAGCGTCACACCTCCACCACCTATAAAATCTCCAAATAGACACAAGGGGACCCTTTGTGTTGTATGTCTTGTCCCAGCATTTTGCTCTTGGAAGCCCAAGGTGTTCCAGGGATCTCAGTCCTGCTGGCTGGCAGCTCTGCGCCAACCCTCCTAGGGCCATCCAGGTGAGAAGGCAGGATCCCATCCTTATCTCTCCACCCCTGCTTGGGTTGCATGGAAG
The DNA here is from genome assembly GCA_013398735.1 of Nothocercus julius. NCBI lineage: Eukaryota > Metazoa > Chordata > Aves > Tinamiformes > Tinamidae > Nothocercus > Nothocercus julius. The sequence continues at coordinate 490,135 of VZSV01000049.1, read as the reverse complement.
CAAGTCCTGGTTCCCCGTAGGCATCTAAAAACCCATTTACTTGCCTGTGTTTATGAGGCAGGACCCAGATACCTCTCTGAGGGCATGGAGTGGAGCATGTGAAGAGGCAGATTGTCCCCCATTGAGGGAGGATGACCCATACAAAGCTTAGGGAGGAGAGAAGTGTGGGGCATTGACACAAATTTCTCAGTGCCTCGTAGGTGGTAGAAGTCACTGAGTTGGCTCCTGGATTGTTGCTCATCCCTTAGGGTCTTTTTTGCTTCTTGATATAAGGTGTGCAAGGCACTCCATGGCTTTTTTCAAAATGCTTTAGAGTGACAACAACTGAACTGTCTGGGTCTGAGTGCCTGTGTTGTCTCCAACTGTTCACAGAGGCACTCGCAGGACCAGTGCTCGGGGGAAGCAATGGGCAGGAAGCCGCTTGGAGCCACTGCTTCCACCATCCTCAGTTCCTCCCTGGAGTTCATTCCCAGGAGCTTCAAGCCCAAGGGAGGAGGTGGCACCACTGTCAAGATTGTCTTGAAAGAGAAGCACAAGAAAGGTAAGAAGTGGAGGGGCTGGGGTGTCTGTACATGGCCTAAGATGCCTTCTCCAGGGCTTGAGGGTCACCAGGGAATCCATTTCTGCAGAAACTTCCTGTCACTGGTCCCTCTTGCTCCTCCACAGCCAACCTCACTCAGTTATGTTAACCTTGGTGGCTCAGGCCTTGGGTCCACCAGCTCTTCTGTGCATAAATCTGCCACTTTCTAAGAAAGTTTGGAGGAAAGCTGATCCTCAGGCTGCTTGGGAGGTATGGGACCTGGGAAGGGAGGTGCTTGGCTGGAAGACCCTACATGGTTCTTCCAGGTCTCCCTGGACATCCACCACAGATCAATATGGTGGCTCCTGGCATCTACTCTCCCTGTGGTTGGTCTGTCCTGGTGCTGTTTTCTTCCTCCTGGGGAGAGACTAAGAAGGCACAATGGGGAGGTGACACCATGGAGCCAAAGGAGAAAGATCGGGGAAAGCCTTCTCCTCTTGGGGCTCCTTTGACAGTGTGTCCCCAGAAGGGTGTTTCCCAGCCCTTGGAGATGGAGCCCTGGAGGAAATTTGGGGACCTCCAGAAATTTGCATGGAGAAGTCAGCAGGTGGCACTCTTCACTGCGCTTCATGCTGCCTGGCCTTGTAGGGACCCTGGGCTTGCAGAGGGCTGGAGGCAGGTGAGGTCCTGCCCACACCTACCCCTCACCCCCTCCAGGAGGGGTGACATTATCAGCCTCCAGCTCCTGGAGCCCTGTCCTCCTGCTCGATGGCACTTCCAAGGCAAGATGATTGCAATATCCCCATGCCCACTGCATCTGCTGCAACTGGAGGTGTCCCTCCATGTGCTGCCAGAGGACCACGCTCTGGGGTAGCAGGGCTACCCATTAACAAGGTGGAGAAACCTGTTGAGCTCCATCAAGGCTTGTGGGTGCGAAGAGGAAGAGCATTTGCTTCTACGGACAACTCTCTTCTTCCTCTTCCAGCTTGTGTTTACAACGGGAAGACCTACTCCCACGGGGAAGTGTGGCACCCTGTGTTCCGGCTCTACGGACTCCTGCCCTGCATCCTGTGCACTTGCAGGGATGGTGTCCAGGATTGCCAGAAGATCACATGCCCCAAGGAGTATCCGTGTGACTCTCCAGAGAAAGTAGATGGGAAATGCTGTAAAATATGTCCAGGTACGTGGGATCTTATTGACCTGCTCTATCTGGTGCTGTGTCGGCTGCTTTCCGCTTCCTTCCTCTAGCCTTGGTTTAAGGATCTGGGCATACAGATGCTTATGGGTTCACATTGCTGGTGACTTGAACTCAGGCCGTATGAATTCAGACAAACAAGCATTGATGTAAGGGGTTGGCCTGTCTTGGAGAGCAGCGGGATTGATCCAAAATGAGGAAGCTGTTCTGAACCTGGAAGGTTGCATGTGTTGGTTTGGTGTAGTCTGGAGAAAGATACCCAAGGAGGGACATCATAACAATCTTCAGGCAAGTTGAAGGTGCCTTCTGATACCCAACTGCTCTTCAGGACCCAACTGACTGTGACAAGAAGTCATGGGGTTAAATTGTGGCAGCTGAAACATAGGTTTGAAATGGTGAGGACACTCAGTGCAGGGTGACTCTGGCACTGGTGGTTGGGTAGTGTTGAGGTCTCCATCCCTTACGACTTTATGGAGGATCAGACACACAGCTAGCAGAGTGGGCCGGGTAGATCTGGTTTGGTGCTGGTGCTGGGACACAGCAGAGAGAGCATCTTTTCTGCATCCTATGAGTTAACAGGTTTGGGGTCTCTGAGCAGGTTCCTGGTCTTTGGAAGGCTGTTTGCCTTGAACCACAGAACTGGCAAAGAGGTGGTGGGACATCAGATCAGCTCCTCTTCCTACTGGAGGAGTTTTTCTAGGTTACACCTCTGTGTACCTTCATTCAGAATCAGATGTTTAGATGAGGGACCACCCACTTCTTTAATGAGACTAGAGACACCTTGAGTCTTCTTGGAGCCTGACCCCAGATGCAGCAATTGTAGAGTGACCTTCTCTGAGATCTTGTCATGGTTTAATGGAGAGATCTCACCAGGGAGAATGAGCAAGGGCTGGTGCCACATTAAGGAATGGGGGCAAAGAGGCTGCAAACTCATTTCAGCTGGGATTTTCAAGGCTTCCGGCTGCCGAGCAGGGAGGTTCTGGGATGGCCTCCCCCAGGGAGTGAAGGGCAGAAGCCCAGCTTGTTTTAATAAGGTTTCTGATATGTTTATGAGCAGGATTTATGATGTGGTGCCTGGTGGGAATGGGATGTGATGACTGATCAGAGTCCTTCCAGTCTTGTGTTCCCATTATAGCAGGTCTTTCTGGTTGAAAGTCTACGACTCTCTCTGCTGGGAACTCTTGTCTGCTGATCAGTCTTCATTTATTTCCAGTTAAACACTCTGACCCAGCCAAGATGATTTTCTTCTTGCTTTCCAATACTCATAGATAGTGATCATACACACACGTTGCTCAGCCAAGTTTCATGCTGGTCCTTCACTACACGAAGATTTAGCCTGTCTTCTCTTCCAGGCACTTTCCATGACTGTCCATGACTTGCTCCTTTGCACGTGGTAGCTTGGAGGGAAGCACTGACTGACTTGTTTGCAGAAGGGATCCTGATCAAAGGGGAGTTGCTGTGATGCACTGGTCAGACAGGGAAATCATCACAGCTGCTTAGGGGGAAAGCCAGGATCGCTGGGTCTTTGTTCCTCTGCCCTGACCTGCAGCATCCCAGGCTGTCCAACGGCCTTGGTGTGAAGTTCTGAGGTTGGTAAATACCTGTTGTAGCTGTGAGGACACCTGGTTCCTTCCAAGTGTCCTCAGCTGGAGCTGCTGTGATGGATGCAGAAATCAGCCTATAAGTAGAAGAAATGTAATGACCTGGGGTGGAAGTTTCCTAGCACCCACACCCCCTGGGAGAGGATTGACAGCAGGGAGGGTGGCAGGCTCCAGGTGTCCCCTTTCATGTCATGTTAAGGCTGCAGAGCTGAGTATTTGTCATCTTCTTGGTCAAAGAGCCCTTCTTTATATGTCCTTAAATTGGGATTTCTATCTCCTCTATGCCAGCGTGCATGAAGAGTAGTTCAGGACCCTCCCCCAGAAAGCATGGGGGAGAGCAGAGTCAGTCCTAGAATAACTGTCCTACTAAAATAAACCCCACACGTCTATTTATAGCCAAACCTTCTTTCGAGTAGTGTAGAAAAGCTTTAACATCCAAAACGACTGAGAGAACAAGGCTAAATTCAGCAGAGCTGAGCTCCTCCGCGTTCCAAGGACCACAACCAAAGGCAATAAATCTGCTTCCAAAACCATGGGGGATTCTTAATTACTCCAGAAACAAACACACGCACGAAAAAATAGAAGCTCTCCTTCACCAGGGATGTTAAAAAAGTCACGTAGGGTCCTGCTGATGCCTCCTGCTTGGGTGTCCCCGCTGTCCTGCGGAGAGGCTGGGGCGAAGGTGCCTTCGCGCGGAGGTGCGAGCGCAGGGCGGGGGGTCGGACTGGGTCGGAGCCCACACGCGGGGCTGAGGCCGGGCGCTCTGCCCGGGCGGGCCAGCCACAGCGCTGGCTCCCGTTCCCTGGGCTCATCTTGTTGCTGAGCTGACGTTGCTCCTGCGGGATGGCAGTGGGAGAGAGACGGGAACTGGGGAATCCAGCCCGGGGTTCGTAATGTGCCAGATAATGATAGCGTTGGAGGTCTCCTGCAGGGAGTATGGGGGGTCTGGGCAGAAAAAATCCCCCTTCTCCATCCCTGCTGGTTTAGATGCTGCCAAAACCAAGGAGTATTGAAAGTTTGGGGGAGCAGGTCCACAGATATTTTATCAACATCTCTCTTCCGTTCACTGTTGTTCCCACCTCAGGATCAGACTCCTTGCCTGAAAAGGTGGGATAACAATGCTGCATTTGGTGCTTGTCTTCCAAGGATATAGTCACTGCTTTGCCCTAATCTTCTCCCCTCCCAGCAGTGCCTCCAGGCAGCCCTCCACTTCTGCAGCCTCCCCTCCACCGAGAAGGGAGGAGAACCTCTCATCTTGATGTTGCAGACTTCCCACCTTGTTGCTCCAGAGATGTATCAGGATCCAACTCCAGATTTATCCTTGCCTCAGCTCAGATCCCGGGTTGGCGATGTGTCTGTGTGACACGGCATCAAATCCAGCTGCCTTTCCTTTGGTCTGGATGCCGAGCTGACCTCTCCCAAGCTTGTTCCTTGGGGCCCTCCTTCTCCTCGCACTGCTCTTGAGGGTCCTGGTTAAGAACTGTGTCTTTCTTTTTGTCCAGAAGCCAGAGTGAAACCCACAGATGAAATAATCACCACCCGGTGTGGCAAGAACCCCAACCGCGTCCTGGTGTACATGTTTGTGCCGTCGAGCTCGGAGACCTCCAAGGAGATCCTCAGGACGATGGCAATTGAGAAGGAACCGTCAGAAGAGGTGGAAATCTACAACTGGAAGCTGATTAAAGGTGAGTCGCCTAACGAAGCCAGCCAGCAATGGAAAAGATGTGTGTGCACCACTGACCTCTCCTCTCACCCAGTCTGTGTGCCTGGAAGGATTTAGGCTCTCTTCTTTGGTACTACTTTGGGTTTGAGCCTGGCTTGAGCTTTGTGACACAGCTTTGTGGTGAGGGAGGACTGTTGCCCAGTGGTTTCCAGTGTTTGGTCATTCAGGCTGTAGAACTTTTCTAACGATGCTTTCTATTCTGTACAGTGAGTAGAAACCTTCTAAGACCATGGTTGTACATCTGTTTGCTGTAGTTGCTGAGTCCACCAGACATGTAGACCAGGGTCTGGAAACCACTTTTGTCCCCAGCAAATCCAGTCAACTACTGTGACACCATTCTGAGGCACAGAATGTGGGCAAACAGGGCAGGGGCCATGGGGCCAAACCATACCATCTGCCATGCCAGATGCACATGGAAACAACCCTGATCAATATTTTTCTTCTCTTTCTTCTTCCTGGTCCACTGACCGCAGGGAACAGAGTTGCCATAAGGGTGCAGTCTGGGGAGATGAATCGCCTGCTTTTTGGCACGGTTGGTTTGAATCTTCCAGTTGGGATGTTCTCCTGAGGTCAACACACAGCTAAAACACAGTTGTTGTCAAATGACAACAACTTTTTGCTCTCTTGCAGGGCTTTTGGCTGTGCGCTGCTCTTGTAGATCAGAGGAGTCTCTGTTCACTGGAGATGCTTGGTCTGGTCGATATCTGAGTTTTGTTTCTCCTGGGCTCTGGAGGGGATTTTCATGCTGTGTTGTGCCCCATCCTGAGGTCTCCATGGGACATATCCTACCCCTTGCAAACAGTTGGGCGCTTCAGGTGGCTCACAGCCTACCCATGGTTACAGCGACTCTCAGTCCATATAGCTGGATATTTTCTGGACATCTATAAATAACTATTCTGATCCCTTGTCTTACCTCACTCCCCTGATGGAGTTCTCAACCTTTCTGGGGCTGGCTTTCCCCAGCTGCAGCGGGTGGAATTATCCAGACAGATAATTACTGCAGTAACTGGAGAAATTAAGTCAAGAGACGGAGGCCTGACTGTCGCCATGTCTCCATCCTCCCCTTGCCATCCTCCATCCTCCACGGTGCCCCTCTCCCCTTCCTCCCCCCACTCCTTGCAAGCCTCCTTCACAATGGCACCTTGTAGTTGGAGGACAGCTCTGAGACTTCACTGTCTGGGCCCCACCGTTTCCGCTTCTCTCCGTTTGGCAGAGGTCACTACCCAAACTGTCTTGCCACCTCCAAGGCCAAAAGCTTAGAGACTGCACGGAGCTCCTGAGCCCTGCCAGCCAAGGACAGGGGAGGCCCTTGTCCCCGAGGCCAACACAGCTCTTTTGCTTGGCAGAGTGAAGTGTTACTGTTGGGAAAGAGCATGAGCTCAGTCACATATGGATTCCACCTCTCCATGGTCCATCACTCTACCAACAGAGAAGCATGTGTGGAGAAAAGAGGTTGGAAGTCATGCCTGGAGTCCATCCATCTGCCTTTGTATGGGCTTATGATACCTACGTGGCCTCATCTATTTCGGTGTCGGGACAATTTCCTCCATGAGGCAGTAGTCGGGAGGGGAAACCAGCAGCAATACCCAGTCCAAAGTTTCACCCAGCTTCCTGCTGGTGTACAGTTGATCCTCAGAGGAGTTGCAGTGGAGACTTCCCCCGACATTGAGGGGTCTGAATACCTCAGGAGATTTGAAATGTGACTTTCCAGTGTTTTGGAGCAGGAATTATCAAGGGGAGTGAGGACAGAAAAGGAACAGGTAGCATCAGAGAGTGACTGGCATGGTTCATAGGCTCTGTCATTGACTCATGCCTCTCACGCAGCCTTGCTGGATGCCTGGGCTACACCTGGAGGAACCAGTTTCCCCACAGAGCTCTTTGTCATCTTTGCTCTGCCAGATCGTTGATTAGACAATGACCAAAATTTTCCTTTCTTCTTCTATTCCTTCTGTTCCTGTCTATCCCGCAGCTCTGGGACCTTCAGCAATCCCCACTCTTTCACCACACTGGTGTACCCTCACACATGCATCTGGGCTGGTGGGGACCTGAAGAGGTCCAGATCAGCTGTCCCCACGCTTTTCTGACACATATTTGAACATCTTCTGCCATGGTGATTACATACTGCATGTGTAATCTCCTAGAGACACAAGGTCCTTCCTTGGAGAAAATTTTCCTGATGTTCATGCTGTAGTCTTGATATTCAGCTCAAGCTCGTGTCTTCTTGTCCTGTCCACTGCAGATGTGGAGAACAGGAGACTCCTTTCCTTGATGCATTTGAAGATGTGCTCCACTTCGGACTCTCTACATGTCTTTCTTGAAGTCCAGAGCCGAAAGATTGGGTGAGGTGCCCTGGTCAAAGGTCTTCCCATTGTGCTCTGATGGGACAGGTCTCATGCACACGAATGCAGCCGTGTTCCCTCTCACATATGCGTATAGGCTGACTTGCTGGGCATCCCCATCCAGCCACTGATGGTCTTGGTCACTCTTTACTACCCGATGCTCTTTTCTGGGTCAGCTGAATGCTTCATCAGGAGTGGTTTCATGGCTGCTTCCAGGGCGTCTGTGAGGATGTTGTCTCGCACAGGTCTGAGGTCTTGCACGGGTCTAAAACTCATCCCATCCCTAACTGCTATAGGAATACCTGCTTTGTTGATGCTCAGTAAGTACTGGCACCAGTTTCTTGAATGAGACCACATCTAAACAGTCCTTTTGCTTCCCTTCATAGTCGGGAGAGAGAAACATTTATCCCATCCACCTATTTTTGAGTAAGCAGAACAGCTCTCCAGAAGAGCTGGTCCTTAACTCATTTCTCTTTTGCTCTGTCATACTGGCCCAGGTTCACTTCTTGGTTCCATAAAGCACCAAGAAAGGTGACACATGCAAGGCAGCCTCATCGCTCCCCTCCACCTTTCATCCTCACAAACCTGGCAAAGAGTAAACCAAGATCTGTTGGGTGGGGTCTGCCCATGTGAAATGACTTTGCCCGGCCTTAGCTATCCCAAACACTAAGCTATCAGCTTAATTCCATATTGGCTTTTCCATGGATGGTGAGCCGAGTGGGCTGTTCTTATCAGCACTGCTTCACTCTCTCCTTGTGCATGCTGGCACAACATCTGCATTCTTCCCCTGCTTTGCAGCTTCCTGGCTCCTGACATTCGTCAGAAATGACCATCCAGGGGCCAAAGGTCTCAACCAGCTCTCCGAGGGCTCTTGGGTGAAAATTATCTAAGGCGCTTGATTAAAAGATGTTTATCTCTTGTAGCTCTTGTTTAAACTATCCTCTTGGTTACTAATGTACTGGAAAGTGCTTCATGAGCCACAGGGACTATAAGCACACCCTCCTGCTCCTTTCTAAGTATAGACCAGGAGGATTTATTGAACACTTCTGACTTTCTTGCGTCATTAACAGTTTTATTACCTCCATCCAGTATCTTCTTTTGTTACTGGTAGTACTTCTTTTCCTGACCCACTTGAATGACTTATATTAATAGCCCGACTAGGCACATATTTTTCTTGGTGTCTTTGACTTCCCGTACTAACTTTCCACCCTCTGTAACATCTCGTTTATACGGATTGCTAGCCGGTTCCCATTTGTTACATATTCTTTTTATGTGTAATTGCTGCTGGGAATCAGGAGAGCCTCTTAACCGAATATGGGGGACCACATCGCCTCTGACATCTGCAGACCGTAAGGTGCTGGATGCAAAGGGTGCCTGCCGTGGGTGGGAGGTCAAGTGAGACATGGGAAGGATATGCCAGGCATACCTGCTCACTTTGTCACCCCTTGCAGACAGATATGGATGTTATAACCCTCATCCTGCAGAAAGGTCACTCTTCTTGCTAAATGCAAGTTCTGCTTCTCTTGTGTCAAACCTCTGACTCAGGCGTCTCCACTGACAGGATGATGCTGGCACAAAAAGAAATATCAATCTGTGCTGACGTTGGTGTTTTCTGTCTCGGTGGAGTTAGAGAGCTCGAGCAGAGGGATGGAAAACCTCAGTCTTGGCTGCTTCAGGGACAGCAGAGTCTGAGGGGGTCACTATGACCAAGGAAAATGGGGAAAGAGGTAGTCAGCCCGGGTGGAGCAAAGTAGGGCATCCCGGGATACCATTCCTTTCATGGTTTCAAGGGAGGTGAGACCTTTTTCTGGGAGAAACACTTTTCAGAGCAAAAAGGTCTTGCTCCTTCCGTGTGCTCCATGTTCTTACTTCTGTTTTCTGATTTAATGAGCAGTTATCACTTTCAAACATGATTAACTTCTGTTATGATGAGGGTTGGTTTTGACACAATGTGATGGGTATTCCAGGGGCCAATCCCAGCTTGGTGCAGGGATCTTTTCCAGGAGTGTGGAGCCCAGATGGTGCTTAGAGCACAGTCATGGCCCTGGATCCGCTCCAAAACTGCCACCAGGCATTTGCGGCTGGTCCCAGACCAAGCCAGGACTGTGGGCACATCCAGTACAGCCTTCTCTGTGCAACATCCCATATTTTTTCCTCCCTGGAAGAGACGAGATGATCTTTAAACTGAGTGCAGCATAGGCTGATGGGGCTGTGTTTCTGTCTGCAGGGATATTTCATCTGATACAGACCAAGAAAATCAGCAAACAGGAATTCAAGCAAGAAGCGCAAAACTTCAAGCTGATCACCAGGACAAATGAAGGTAGTGAAAAAAATAACCCCTTTTTCCCAATCCTCCGGCAGCCTCTGCCAACCATGGTCTCCTGGCCCTGGTGCCCCATATTCTGGTGATGTGCCCCAGCTACTTGCTGAAGGCCGTGTAAATCATCGAACTGTGTGCGTAGGGAATTGCAAGGAGGAGACTTGTGCAAAATATAACTGGTCAGGGCTGACCCGTCTTTACGGGCATGTACAATACTCCTGGTTAGCAGTCACATTTTCACTTTATGATATCAGAAAGGGCAGCCAACTTTCTAAAAGTGGGCACACACTTGTGAAATCCAAATGTTACATTTCTCCAAAGCCCATAAAACTGTTTGATTTTTATATCTAATCCATCTGGCATTACGGAGGAAAAAAAATTATGCAAGGGATTTGAAAAAAATAAACTCTGAAATATTAAAAAAAAAATCTTTCTTAATGTTCTTGGATGAGTGCAAATGTTACAAAAAACAGGAATTCCAGCGCACATGCCGAGAGTGCCTGCGCAGAGTGAAACTGCGGTGCTATTTCCCGCTGGCTGCCTCTTCGCTTCAACTGGATTAGAGTCTAATGGATTAGGTTTGAATCGAATCCATTCCCATATTGCTCATTTGATAGCACTCCAGCAGCTATGGGCCAGGGTCTCGGTTCAGTCAGCAAAGGGCCCTGCTACCCCACATCTACCAGCACCACCAACCCATGTCGAGCGTGGCCAGCGTGGACAGGAATTTGTTTTCACCACCAATCCACCTGAGACAACATCTCTGCTTCAAACCCAAAGGCATCCGGGGCTGCTTTCCTACCCTTTTTACAAGGTACTCTCAAAATCTCCAGCCCACTCTCCCTTCTTGCCTTGGTTTCCCCTTAGCCCAGTTCAGCTCAGTGGCCACGTCCTTCCCCTGGGTAATTTTGGGGACGTCCTTCCTGGCCCTCCCTCTTTGCACAGCGGTGCTTAACTTCAGTGATGCGCAGCAGAGATTTTTGGCGAGCAAAACTAAATCAGGCTCCGAATGTCAGAGGCAGCAACGCCTAAAATAGCTGTTTAAAATCCCTTTCACTCATCCTCCTTTCACATGCGGCGGGATTAGCACCGTGACACAGTGAGCCTGTTTTTCCGGCAGAAGCTCCCCATGAGCTAAGCAGCGGCTCTGCATGACTTCACGGGGGCACCGTTTCGAGAGGGACGGTGATGTGAAAAAAAAAGAAGAAGAAAAAGACAAATAACCCTGTTGTGAAATCATCGCTCTGCTTCTACCGCAAGTTCTAGGAAAATATTGGCCGGTGATTTCTCCACAACAGGAGGTTAATTCAGCTAGAAAATATGCCTCCCGGGGATGACGACATTGGGGCTGCATAATCCTTCCTGGGATCACAAGGGCTGTGACCACCTAGGGGGAAAGCAAGGAAGGTTTCAGGCTACCTTCTGGGATCTGGAGTTGGATCTCAGCAGCATCGCCGGGAGGTCGAGGTGGAGGGCCCAGGGACGCTGCTGGTTTGGGGAAATTGGAGAGGGTTTGGTGAGTTTTGTGCCCTTTGTCATTGCCCTGCTCCCTAAGGTGCATCTGCTTTGCAGGGTGTTTGCGGCTCCCTGCTGAGGCTGAGGGCAGGACATGGAGGGTTTCTTTTGAAGAACGATCTTCTCCCAGCTTAGGCTGTTGCAAAGCCCCGCATGAAACAATAACACTGGAGTAGCCAGCAGAAAAGCGATCGTAAATGCAGGAGTTTTCAGTGCCTGCCCCAAGAAATGGGGTTGGTAATAGCTATCCACATATGGCCTACAAAATTTGAATTTTGGCTTCCTGATGATGAGCCCTTCGACAAACTCAACTCTCCTCCGCAAAAGGCCAGGTCTAATGCAGATCCCTCTGGGGAGGTGCTGGAGGCTGCATGAGCCTCCATGCTTGCAGCATCGGTGGAGGATGTGGCTCTGACCACTCAAGTTAAACACATTTCTGGGAGACAGAGATGTGAGACTGATCCCTGTTTCAGACTGAGCAGCTTTGCTTTGGAGAGCGCACGAATGGTTTACCAGGGAAAAAAGGATGTACCACTGATTGCTTCAACCTGTGTGTTAGTTGTATTCCAGGAGGTCTATAGGGGTCCTGTTTGAGAGCAGGGTCCGTAACTGGAGCAGGATGGAGGGGATAGGGGAGAGGAACTTCCCTGAGGAGAGAAGGTCAAACCATGCCCAGATGGCCAAATCCGTGGCTTCGGATTATGGGACCACCTGTGAGCCAGCCTAACAGTGATCTGGACTATGGACAGACCTCTCTCACCATCTCTTTCCCAGCATGATTCCTACCTGTCTTCCAGTGTGGAGATGCTATGCATGGGGGAAATAAAAAGTGCCCTCTTCCTGATAAGGCAAGTTTCTGAGAGTTGTTGCTCATCAGTGTCCATCTCTCTTCTTGCAGGTCACTGGAATATCTTCCGAGCCCAAACGTCAGACCTGAAGGTGACAGAAAGTCCAGAGAAAGAAACAAAGAACTTGTAAAGAAAAAAAAAAAAAAAAAAAAAACTTTCATCTAGCTTTTGATTTATCTATACACAAACACACACACACACATATACTCATGAAAAATGCATTATTAAATAGATTGGCACTGCTATAAAAGGAAAAATACAGCAATATAAATTACAGAAACTCAAGCAAACAAACCAGATTGGAACACCACCGCCATATCCAGGTCTAAGTATGGCCATAGCCACAGTCGTGTCGGCCCTTGGAGCGCTCCAGCAGATGAATGGAAGAGGCTGTTTGTTGTCTTCTGCTCTCAAAGATTTCAGGTGTGCAAGGAAAGGAAAAAGAAGCACGAGAGATGTGAGCCCTGCTCCAGTCTCCTTCGTTTCTTAAAAGCATCAGGAGCTAAACAAGACAGGACGATCCCTTCTTCCACTGTCAGCTTAAAGACAAGCTGCAAGGAGAAAAAGTCATCTGAGTTTCCTCTCCTGGAGCCCATGTGATCTGCAGAGGTTTCTTTTACTGAAGGGTACCTCTCTAAACATCTCAGGTCTTCTCTCTGTTTTATCTGGAAGAATCCTTGGAGGACCAGAGATACTTTAAGACTGCAAGATAAGAGGGTCCCAATTCAGCCAGGACTTAGGCTTGGTTAGACTTAAATCCCATGAATGGTTATGGCTCTATAGAAATTTTTATTTTCTTCAGGTTCTTGATATGCTTCAGCACCTAGTTGGACGAGAGCCCTAAACAGCAGCAGGGGAGGAGGAAGAGGAGTTTTGCCTCAGGAGATTCCCACGTCTGACTCTGTATTTTCTACTTACTAGTTCTTTGAATCAAGTTCCCAGGCACTAGGAAAAGAAAAGTCTCTCTTGATAGAAGACTGAAAATCTCTTTTCTCCTGGTCGGCAGATGACCTCTCAGCCTCGTTCTCCTGCTTTCTCATCAGGAAGAGCAAGACCTGATCTTCCTGTTGGGCAAAAAGGGAATGAAGAGCAAAAATCCCGGAAACCAAACTGAGAGGGGAGACCTCTGTGCCTTCCTTCTGCATCCCGAGGAGGCAAAGCACGGAACCAACGAGGTTCTAAAACCAGGGGGCGTTTTAGGGCTCTTTTCCTCCTTTGCAGGTGACTTGAAGATGCACTTTTTGAGGGGACATGTTCAGCCTCTGAAACCCATCGTGTCAAAGCAGAGTGCAGAGGGAGAAGCGATGCAGGAGGTCCCAGGGCCCCTGATTTTCCTTCTGACACCGCTGCCTTGGCTGGACCTGGCTGAAGCTGCCCATGGTCAACCCCCTAATCTACTCTCCCTTCAGCTCCACTCTCCCTTCCCAACAGGATTGCACTTCCCTTTGGCTGTGAAGCTTCAGGATCCCCATCCACAGTGGTGGCCCCGCTCCTAGGTGCCACAGCAGGGTAGCAGTGTGCCCTTCCTCCTCCACCCCCTGCCCTGCTCTCCAGCGGGAATTCCCTCCTCCTGATGGGATTTGCTTTCCAAGAGTCTTGTTTGGGCACCACAACATCACCTCGTTCTCAAGTCCCCTTCCCCACCCCAGGGAAGGATTTATATATCAACACACAGAGCGCTCCTTCTCCTGGCTAATTCAGCAGCAAAATTGCTGCTCATTTCAGGGATGGGGGATGCAGCTGGGCCTGGGGGATAAATCCCACCCTGATCGCTGGTGTCACTCTCGTCAGATGCCCGTCGACCCCGGGGCTCCTCCATGCAAGTCAATGTCCCTCACGGGAGGCTCCGTCTCCTTGCCATGGTAGTCTGCAAAGATGCAACCCCCGGCGCTAGCAGCTAGATGGGTCTGAGACCCCCCAGACTGCACTAAGGTAGCTACTAAGCATGTTATTATGCTCTATATTTACATATATCCTACATAATATCTACTGTGCTGTATTCACAGGAGGGGTATCTCCCAAAGGGCCAAGAGGACCATTTCTGCAGCGTTGGGGAGGAGGGCGTGCAGCAGCACGGCCATGACCCAGACTGGAAATAGCTTTGGGGGATTTTCAGGTTGTTTTGGTACGTGTATTTATCCCTGGTTTCTTGTTTTATTCTGTTTTGATAAATCTATTTATTTGGAGATCCAGATCTGTCTGATAAATCTGATTAAAGTGTCTTCTCAATTCACCATCCCGTGCCGGCTCTGCTTTCCCCAGCAGGCCCCAGGGTTTCTCAAGGATCCACGTTATGGCTGCGGAGCCGCTTCGGCTCCCCGTAGTCACTCATGTATCCTCCTCAGGGTTGGGACAGGGGAACCATGACCGGAACAACGTCCCACAGAATCACAGACTCACAGAACAGGTGAGGTTGGCAGGGACCTCTAGGGATCATCCAGTCCAGCCCCTGCTCCAGCAGGGACACCCAGAGCACGGGGCACCCGGG
>VZSV01000049.1:455002-474926 GCA_013398735.1 Nothocercus julius | reverse complement strand
CTGATCTGTCCTGGTGCCTGGGGTTATTCCTCCCCAGCTGCAGGACCCTGCACTTGTCCTGGTCTCCTTCACCTCCTGCTCCTGTGCAGTATTGTGGTGGCTCGAACAAGGTCCCTTGGGCACACAGTGCAGGAGAGGAACGTGTTGGTGGTTCAGAGCATTAATGAAGAGAGAAGGGAGGCTGCAAAGAGATGCTGTGCCTAGTGATGGAGGCAGCAGCAGGTGGGGAGATGGGGATGAGAACCCTGCTCAATAGCTCTTTGCTAAATGCTAGATGAGATAAGGGGTCACCTCTCGCCTTCACAACACGTCTGGGTGCCCCTTCTGCCTCCAGGATGCTCCTATCTGTAGTGGACACCATGCTAGGGGAGACACATAAGGCTGTCCATGAAGGGGTGGGAGCAGGAGGCTTCCTGGTGGGTATCCAGGACTTGAGATGGTGTTAGCTGATCCTCTTGGATGTCCCTTCATGGAGAGCATGAAGAGCGATCACCCGGGCACAGGGCTGGCTGCTGCAGGGGACACGGCTGCTGGCACGAGGTTGTCACCAAGACGATATCACATTGAGGAGAAGCAGGAGTTTTGCAGAGAAACATCTCCGTGATGACACAGCCACATTTGTACATCCCTCGGATACTTTGCTCATCCAAACACATTTCTGGGGCTGGTGTGCGGAGGAGAGTAGGGTGGCACTGGCACAGCCTTGACCCCCCAGTCATTTTGGGGCTGAAAACAGATGTCAGCACTGGCGGCTGGCACGGGGGCCAGGCGAAGGCTGGGGGCAGACGCGGGCCAGGATGTGGGAGTTCTGGCGTGCTGGAAGGAGGCCTAAGAAAGCTGTTGAGTGAGTGCGGGTGCCGTCTCTTGGAGGGGTGAGTGCTCACGCAGGGCTATAAACAGATCAATAGCGGGAGCAGCTCCCACCCTGGGAATGGTTCTCCCTTCCCTTCACTCTTCATGATGCTCCGAGTGGCCAGGGGTTGTTGCCATACGCTGGCAGGGCATGGAGGTGTTCGCACCAGGGTCTTCAGGGCAAGGAGAGATGGAGAGAGCAGCACGATGGGCTGAGAGCGGGTGCTCAAAATATGTTTTATGGGACTGGGATGGGCTGAGAAGGGGTTGGGAGCATAGGAAAGTCCCTGATATGTAGATCAGTAGGGCTGTGCTGAGGAAATATCTGGCTCCACATCCACTTCTCCTGTCTGGAGACAGCCAGGAGGACCCACGCAGCTCCTGAAGTGACGTGGTGTCTTCCAGGGAGAAACCACGGTGTCCACGCTGTGCATGACAGCGACGCTGCAAGGTGCATCCCCTTCATCCCTGCCACAGCTCTCCCAGTGAGGGGTCTCCAACATCCCTGTGCTGGGTTCCTGCCCCCCATGCCACCCACCGCACTGCGCCCAGCCACAGTTTGCAATGCACCTGGGCACAGAACGGACCCTGTTAGTTTTAACCAAGGTGAAAACAAGGATCCTGGCAAACCAGTGATGCTCTTTGAGCTGGTTGCCCATTGGGCATCCGAGTGGCCAAGGGAAAGGGGTTAAATCCTGGGTTGGAGCAAGGCTGCTGAGTGCGTGACTGCAGGCGAGTGCCCGCGGGGAGGATGCTGCCAGTCCGCTGGCAGGGGCCAACCTTAATTCTGCATGTAATTAACTCACACTTGCAAGCTCTAATTGAAGCGGAGTTAAGGACCAATTTAGGCTCATTTACCTGAAGTGGTGAATATTTGAAATGAGGTTGCCCAGCTGGGTTCCTAGGGATGGCCTCATTCCTGGGGGGAAATCTGCCCAAACCCTGCGCTGTCCAGCCCCAGTGAGGTTTCCTGTAGGCATCTCTAGGTTGCCAAACCCGAATGCAAGCAGGAGATGTCTTCACAGAAGGGATGAGCTCCGCAGGAACCTCTGGAGATCATCTCCAACCCCCTGCTCAAGCAGGATCACCTACAGCACATTGCCCAGGTCCGTGTCCAGGTGGCTGCTGAACACTTCCAAGGATGGAGACGCCATAACCTCTTTAGATTTTTCCTTATGTTCAGATGGAGCTGCCTATGTTTCAGTCTGTTGCCTCTTGTCCTGTTGCTGGCCAGCACTGAAGAGTCTGGCCTCATCCTCGTGACACCCTTTAGCTATCGCTGCTGCTGGTGTCCTTGCACTGACGCTGGTTCTAGGACAGGTGTTTGCTGGCCCATGCACTGAGGGGCGAGATGCTGCATGTGCCCGTCACGAGAGGAGGAGCTGAAGACTCACATGATGCCATTTCCATGGGATGAGCATGGATATGACTGATCTGCCCTTCCAGAAAAGTGGAGCTTTATTTATCTCTCAGATTTGTCATATTGTCCTAGTCCTGGATGCCTCTAAGCATCATCTAATGAGCTCAAGTGCTAGTTTTTCCACTGCCTTCAGTCCCTTAAGCCTCGGCCAGCTTTCTGTTGCCTTCAAGCTGGGCTTTTTGCTATGTTCTTTCTATGCCTTTAATGCAGCCCTGCTTTGGGACTCTATCAAAAAAGACACACCATAAATTTTATACTGAACAATAAACCATCTTCTCGTTGGCTGCTCTTCCCCCTCACTCGCTGCAGCAGCACAAGCCGAAGGGATGAGCTTGACCCTGTGGCCATGCAGGTCAAGTGCCCCGGCTCCATTCAGGCATGGGCTGGAGAAAACCAAGCTGACATTGCTTGTTGCTGGCTTGGTCGGAGGAACGATCCCATCAGGGAGATAAGGGGTAGCCTCAGATCTCCCTCGGGATGACAGAGCTGCACAAATGGGTTTCTTAGGTGGGTTCATTGTCCTTCTTCAGCCATAACCTTTTGGGCTCTCTGGCTTTTTCTTCCCCACAATGGCACAAGAGGGAAAGCTCATCAGCTTCATCTTGGGTTACCTTGAATTCTGGCCAGTGCCAGAGGCCTCTCCCAGGATTATAAAAACAAACCCAGTACCTGTAACCCCTCACTCAGAAGGACTGGAGATATAGAGGGTCCAGGAGGGCTGGTAATAACCTTCCTTCCCATGCAGCCCTCGCTGGTGACGTGCTGCTGTGGAGAGTCCCAGGCTCGCTCCGGGAGTAAAACAGGCTGTGGATAATCAACTGCAACCGTTTCGGTGATACGCCAGAGCTGCCTTCCCCTGGGATCCTGGCCTAATGACCATGCCTCCCCTTGGGGGTCCTCTTAGAGGCTGCTTTCCCTGTGGGGGCATTTCTGGAGATTAGCCCTTTTAATTGGATCAGCAGCTGGTGTTTTAAACCCATCGTTTCGCAGCTGGTTGTATCAGCTCCCTCTCCTCCAGGACTTGCGTCTGAGGTTCTCTGTTTGCCTCTGCAAGAATTAGGCCATTTTCATCCCGAGCTATGAGGACAGGGTTAATTTGGGGATAGAGCTGGCACTGGGCACTGGAGACACTTTTGGGTCTTGCAAGAGTGAGCTGATGGGGCTTTCTGCACCTGGTTTGCTCATCTGCTGATGTGGAAAGGACGTGCTCCACACCTGATTTGTGGTGCTCCTTCTGATGTGTCTTGGGAGAGATTCCATGGACCACAACACGTCCCACTGGGCACCAGGAGCCAACCATCACCAAAGTGCCACCAACACGCTCATCCCACCGCCACCCCTGCTGGGTCGCAGTGTCCTGAGTCAATGGTGAAGGGCAGCATTGGCCATGGTTTGAGGTCCATGAATGCTGGACCATTCACGGTGGGCAGCAGGGCTAGGATAGCATCGGGTTGCAGCTCATTGAGCCATTTGGAGGGGGAAATCCTTCTGCCCCTTCTCTCCCTCTTGTTTAAGCCCTTGCCTTGGGGTTTTCCTGGTGCAAATGCTGAGGTCGGTTGTGTTGGTGACCTTTTCATCCAGCTCCATTTGTGCATCTGGCCTGGCTCTTGCTGGTTGCATTAAAGGTAGGAAAGATCTGGGAATCATTGCTACAATTTGTGTTTGTTCCCTATACCCAGGGGCAGCTCAACATCTTTGTACCCTTTCCTTACACTGTTACCTTGCAGCTTCTGAGCGGGGTTTGTAGTCCTGTCACCCTGCACCATTGCCTGTTGTGGCTTGTGTTTCTGGTCTCGTCAAGGGATTGGAACAAAACCTGGCATTTGTGGCTGTGTTTGAAAGGAGACACCTCTGTGGCTGCCGAGGTGATGCATGGTTGGGGAAACTGCAGGTTATCCTGGGATCTCCTTGTGTGGGAACTCTGGATAAGCCCCTGCTCTGTCTACAGAGGAAGGAGACCACATTTCTGTTGAATTAGCCCGATGGCGAATTTGGACTGCATCGATCCTGCGTTCTGGACCATTGCTGATCTGGAGAAAGCCTGTGGATAGAGTCTCCTCTTCTGTGGTCAACGGTGTGTGCAGTAACTATCTCAGGATAGTTCCAGGAAGGGCAAAGATGAGCTGAGATGCTTCCACTCTCTGCAGACCACGTCAGGGCACTTGGATCAGCACAAATTCCAGCAAAATACTAGATACCTTGAAAAAGGTTTTCCCCAGGACAGTAGTTAAAGACTTGACCAGGGACCCTGAGGATCCGGAGGATCTTCATCCTTGGAGATACTCAAACCTTGCCTGGGCAGAGTCCTGAGCAACATAATGTGACTTCAGCCTTGTCCCTTCTTGGAGTGGGAGGCTGGATTAGAGACCTCCTGAGGTCCCTTCCAACCTGAATTATCGTGGGGCTCTGTGCTCCAGGACGGATGGCAAGTCACCATCAGAAATCTTGGCTGTACCTCCGGGGTCTTAGGGTTTTTTTACGTCAGAGCCATGCTATTTCATGCTCTATTATCAGGTTAGTCAAAACACTTCTCTAAACTATATATCTATATAATTGCCAGCTACACTCACTTCCTTGGCTCCTGCTGTTTTCCATTGCATCGGATTTTCAGTCATGCAAAATATCTACTTTCACCTTAATCTGCATGAAGCCCTCCTTCCCTGCAGGAGGCTCATGAAAGAAGAGGAAGCCAATATCTCTCAGCTACTTTTACTGGAGTCTTATTTCCCATCTGGAGAGACGGGAAAGACAACTCTACCCAGACGAGTGATTTGTTTCTCCATTCCTATAGCAGAGCCTTCTCAGGGCTCTGCTCTTCTCAGATCCCCCGAGCTCAGCCTGGGTCATTTTTCATTAGCAGACTCTCTGTCTCCTTCTTTGAGGCTTTGTAGCAGATTGGGGTTTTTCAGTGCTTCTAGTGCCCTGCTAAAGGGAATTTAAGTCACGTAAAAGAGGGTTTTGGTGGCTTGGGTGCTGCAGTGAAACTCCCCTATAACACCCTTGACTCCAGAGACAGCTTGAATTCTGGGTCCTAGATGAAGTATTTCCCTTGAGTGGTGGAAATGTCATATTCTTCCATCACTTTGCCACCGGCCAGCTCTCTTGTTCCCCAAAAGGCTGGGATTTCTCCCAGGAAAACATGCCTGTGCCTCTTTGCAGAGCCCCTTTAACCCAGCATCTTCCCTCCCTCGAGGATGAGACCTGCGATGTTTCCTGCTATCTTCTTCCAAACTGCTGAACTTTGCACATCCCTTTCTTTCGCATGCTGAGAAATGGGGAAACCAGAGTATTGTCTGTATTAAATAGCTCGCAGGCTGTTTTCATGCCACCGTGAACCTGTCTCCTCTCCAGACTAAACAGTCCTAATATTTCCTGTCTCTTCTTGCATAGAAACGTGTCTGCAATCACTCTTTCCCCCCTGTTTCTGCACCTTTTTGGATGCCGGTGCAGCTCAGGATATGCCTAATCTGGCTGGTTCTGTGCTCTGGCAGGGCTGCTGGGGAATCAAGATCACGTTTCCCTGCTTCCAGCCTTGTCAAGGATGGACACCCCCAACCTGGAAAACAAAAACTCCCACAGAATAAAGATTTGTCAATGGTTTGGGGCCAGGCAGATGCTGGAAAAAGGCCCCACTTGCCTGCAGTGCCTGGAGGATGGGCTCGTGCCCAGCCAAATGGGTGATGAGAAAAACAGGGGGATCCTCGGAGACTCCGGCCGGCCATTCTGGAGCCAAAGGAGGGATCAGAGATGTGGGAAACGTGACCACCGAGGTTGGTTTGAAGCTCTGAGGAAAGGGGATGAAAAGGAGGTGGGATGTCCAAGGGGCTTCTCTTTCCATGAGTAAATGTTAAAGATCCTGCAAAAAGCCTGGGGAGGGGAAAGTTTTCAAAGAAGGCAAAATATCAGTGAAAAGAGATAAAAAATAATCTGTTTTCCATAGGCTGAAGGGCTCTTAGTTTGGGAGTTGCAGCCGTGGATGCAGAGGCTAGGCCATAGGAAGAGATTTTTCCCAGGAAGGACACCCCACCCTGGACAAGCAAGCAGGCTAAAGGATCTGGAAGAGCATCCTAGAGCATTCTTGATCTACCCGGCTCTCCCATGGGCTTTTGCCCCATAGGATGACAGGGAGCACTCAGAGCTGGGCTCTCCAGGCTCCCTGTTGCTCCAGGGTTGTTTTTCTTGCTCTTTTCCTTTTGGTCTATGTTGCCTCAAAGCCATGAGACCTGATAGGAGCCACACAGCCCCTGGTACACAGTCCAGTTTGCATGCACTGGATAAACCCAAAAGAAATGGCTTACAAGTCCTTCTCACCAGCACTGCCAAAAGGCCATGATTCAGTGGTTTTTTTTCTTTCTTTCTTTTTTTTTTTTTTTTGGTACAAATTAATTAGTTCGGGCCCATCACAATTATCTAACTCAATGAGTACAACAATAACCCACTGTTTAAAGCTTGTTCATGGCCATTTAGCACCATCTGGGTTGTCTGATCAGTGGCTTTGAAAACAGTTGAAAATGAAGTAAGAAGGATTGCTTGGCCCGGACACTCCTTTTTGCCTCCCAGCTGCACCGACAATGAAAATAATCCCGATGGATACATGAGACACAGGGAAAGGGACTACAGAGCAAACATCACCCCAGATCGCACGGCACATCCATGAGACCCATCTCTTCCTGCTTCCCCACCTCTTGAAAACGGAAAAGTGGTGGCCTTGGAGGGAGATGAGGTGAAAAGCCAGGCCAAAAGAACAAATTGGCAAGAAAGTACATTGGACATGTGACCTTCTTTGGCTTTGGGGCTTGACTCCGAAATGCTTGATGCCCCAAGAGGGTAACACTTGAGCCATCCCGAAAGGAAAGGATGGGAGCACAACAGCTTCTTAAGGATGAACAACTCCTCCACAGGCCCTAACCTGTCCAAACAGGGACTGAGCGTTTGCAGGAACGTTCAGACAGAGTTCAGCCCCCAGGGTGGAGATAAGAGAAGTAAGATTCCCCAGTAGCTGGTGTCTAGATGCCCTGATCTCCCAGTCGTGCCATGCACAGACACACACATGCAAATGGGTCTCTTCTAGCTTGTGCGGACCTATGGCTTTACCATTAATGGACCTCCAGACACCCTGGTGTGACCATGATCTGCCTGGGACCCTGTGGCCCCTCCAGTAATCGATGTTCAGGACCCCTCTTCACTCCAGCATCCAGCCATTCCAGTACTGTATCCCAAATATCTTACCCTACTCACAAGATGCTCTAGATATATGCAGAGTGAGGCACAAAATTCCATGTCCGGGGGATGTCCAGCACTGGCTGAGGTGGGGTGGCCTTGGGAAAGCTTTGGGCAGCTAGTTGTATAATCCCACCAATTTCCTCCCCTCTTTACATCAGGGCACATGTCCCCTTGGCTCAGGAATATGTCCCCTTGACCCTGAATGGGAGGAGCAGTGGTGGCGTGTAGGGCATTGATGTCCCCCCTCGCCACCTCCCTGCTACTGTTTGGATGACCAGTGGTGGTACGAAGGGCTTTGGTGTCCCCCGTCATCACCACCCTGCAGCTGCTTGCATGACCAGTCAGTTGCATGACTCAAGTGCAAACCACTCCCAAGTGTCTACCAGACAACCTGGAAACTTGATTGTGTGATAAGTTTTTGGTCATATAAAGAGGTTTGTGGGGGGTGGGGGATTCTGGGTGGTCAGAGAAGCACAACCAACCCAATCTCTACCCCAAGGAAGGGGCACCTCCTGGCCTGGCTGGAGCGGTGAAATCCAACCCATTGGTTGGAGGCTGGCCACTGACCGCCCACAATTGGTGAGAATAGCCCGGCGCTATTCTCAGCCTCTCTGGTCAAACTGGCAGCTCTGGAGACCACGGTTGTCTTGCGTGTGTGTGTGTGCACACATGAGGCAGGGTAGCAATGAGTCACGGTGAACAGATGGAGCTTGGAGGCTGCGTCCCCTTGGCCTCCTTTCCTGGTCTGGGAGGGCTGCATCCCACTCCCGGGCCTGTTCCCAGTCTGGGCGCCCTAATCCCTCTGCACACACCATGAGGTAGGGCAACAGCTTGGCCAAAAAAGGGAGGCAAGACCTGCTCCCATGGCAGGTGGTAGGAGGGCTTGGCTCTCTGCAACAGGCAGTCTCCAAACTTCTTGATAGTTCCCCCTCAACGGATGCACAGCCTCGTCCTAGCACAGAATGAGAGGTCTGAGCTGTGGGGGTAAAGGAAGAGAAATGCGTTAATTTGGTTAATAGTTCCCCTTGTCTCTTGGACAAGGCTGTCCTGCTGTGGACCCTCCCAGTGGCTCGTTTTGCTCCTCGTCTGTGGGAGGGGGTCCTTGTCTGGCACAAACTGACACCAAAACCCACGGACATGGCAAAATGTCCCCCACCAGCCTCTGCACCTGCTCCTGGAGGGCAGGTTTCCTGGAGCTCAGCCCTGCTACTGCAGAATACATATCCTCACCTGGCGTGCTCAGGATAAAAGTTAGGAGACATCATCGAGCCAATGCAGCATTCAATATCTCATTGAAAACCCACCTAGTCCTTCCTACCCAAGGAATAAAGCCATTTTTGTCTCTACTTGCAACGCCTTTAATAAAAGGCATCAAGGTCCATGGGTGCTTGTGATAGCTCATTTCTCTGAGTCAGGAGAACTGGATTTGGGCCGCTGCAGGTGTGTTATTTAGCACCCAGAAAACACAGACAACTCAGGGAGCTGGTGGTTCTCGCAAGGGCCAAGAGCTCCAAAGGGTCAAGAGACAAATTAATAGAATGATGGGAAATATGAGTATCCAGTGGTGACCTCTGGCTCAGGAAGCCCCTACACCCATTAGTCTGGGCAGTGTGGAGGGTCATGGAGATCCTACAAGACTCGTTCTACTTTTCAGGCCTAAGTGGCCTCTATAGGGTTGGGCGGCCTTTGGTCCAACCCAATGTGCAAGCTCTTGTGTGTGTGTGTCCCACCGCTGCCTTTTGCACTGCTGCTGAGATGGTCCTGTCTCCCAAAGTGGGTAGATCGTGTCTCTCCACACGTTTTCCTGTACGGAACGGGACAGGGAACACATCAGGGATCTCTGGAGTATATGATTTGGGGTGAATCGTGCCCTTGAAGCAACTTTTCTTCTAGTTTCTTATAAAGGGAGTCCAAGGGGAAGGAAACATGCTCATTTGGACATGTTTGTTGGGCTGGATGAGCACCAGTACTCGTGGTGTCCCAGGCCATCCCGTGGGGGAAGCAGTGGGCTGGAGGGGCAGCCCTGTGGCCTCTGGGCTCTTCCCAGGTCCTGGAAGCAGCAGGGTGCAATGCTGCAATGAGTATGATATCGCGATACAAACTGAGGATATGCCTGTCCTGACAGCTGTGTAGCCTCCTTTGGAGCCCAGGGATGAAACAGTTTTCCTCCATGAGGACAGTTTTCCATGGGTAACCCCTGAGGAAGCAAATGATGGAGCTCCTGACCCCTTATCCTCCTCGGCCCTGCCTGGAGCTGCCCGGTGGCACAAGAGGACTCTCTTCTCCTGCCCTACAAATGTAGGAATGGAAAAAAGTCCCCCCAAATAGTCCTTTTAAGAGAATAATAAGGTGGAAGGGGAGAAATTCCTGAATGAGGTTTCAGGTACTCGAACCTGTCACACCACAAGCTTAAGCGCTCGCTCTGGGAGCACAAGGAATTGGCAAAAACAGCCTGTTCTGCGGGCCCTGCCGGCCGTTTGACGCCTCTGCCAGTGAGGACAGGGTTCAGTAGTTTCTCTTTGCGGAGCTGGGGCTGCCAGCTGGAGCGGAGCCGAGTGCCGCCAGGCCCGGAGGCTGCGCCTGTCGCGTTGCTCCTGCATCGCGGCTCAGCGAAGGGGAAAATCCCAGAGCCCTTTTGACACCCTGAGGTAAAAAAGGCCGCGCTAAGAAAACATGTGTGCGAGTGATGCGTGTCAGCGGGTGTCCTGCTCCTGCCCCTGGATGCCTCGTTCCGAGAAGGGCTGAGTCCGTCTCCGAAATCATTACGGTGGCTCCTATTTTCAATAGAGAAAAAATGACTTTTTGTGATGTTTGTGGCCAGCAATGGCTCTCCCAAGTCTTCCTCTCAAGCATTGCAGAGGGAATTGAACCCCAATGGGTTGGTGTCTCCAGGCAAGCGACGCACTCCTGGTGTGGGATCTTGGTCCTGACTGGCTTCCAGATGGAGTTTTTTTGCATGAGGTGGGAGTTTTTTTGCATCTCCTGGCCTGTTTCTGTTATCCTATGCATCTTTGGTGGAAAGATCATTTGATGAGGGATCCAGGCTAATTACCCACCAGGACTGGGGACCTCATGGAGGAAGCTGGGCATGCCACCATGGTCTTGCATGCTCCTGCTAGGTGGATGTGGAGGTATCTCCACCTTCTGTCGTAAGTCCACTTCCCACCCAGCATTCCTCCCAGGGAAGGATCATCCTGGCAGCCAACCTCGTGGACAAAGACCTCTTCTGGTCTGCTCTCCACCTGGCCCCGGTCTCTCCCATGCTGGGTCGCACATCTATCCAGCTTGTGAAGGACAGGAGTGGCTATTCCAACCATGATATCCATGGGGAGATGGGTAGGGCACACAGGACCTGCTCTCAGCAGCGAGGTGGAGGAAGGGATAAACTCCATGACAACTTCAGTAGTGAGTCCTCCAACCTCTGGGTGTTTTTATGGACAAGAAGAACCACAGGATATTAAACCCTGAGATGGGATGGACAAGCTGGGCCTAAGCTGATGGTGATGTCTGGTAAACATAGGCAGGTGTCCCGTACCACCAGGCACCTACCATTTCATTGAGTCAAGGCCACAGTTAAGCATCTAAATAGGCCAGCTAAAGGTGCAAATTTGAGCTAAGTTATTTTTTTTTCACATCTATACAGCTATTTTCTGCTAGGTGCTGGGAGCTCGACATTCCTGTTGCTCCAGGGAAAACCTGTGTCTCTTGTGGGACTGTGCAACTCAAAGATCAAATCCTCTCTCCCTTGATGAGAATTTTTCCACTGATAGAGGAGGACACTGAACGCAGTATGTGTAACACAACCCTTTGTGTTTGGGGTACATTTCCATGACAAGAAAGCCTGCTAAAATAGTCTTTTGTTACTCAGCTGACTGCCTGGGACATAGATTCACTGAGCATTATCTAAAAAGCTACAAACAAGGTTTCGGCTTAGGATTACACCAGGGGGCTCACTGAGTTTCAGACTTCCGGCTCCTGTTTCATGGCAGGAGCATCAGCACTAAGTAATGGACGGAAAGCTTGATCCGCATCCAAGCTGCTTTTAACACATCCTAAGAAGTTGCACAGACATCGGTGTGGAACTCTTCTCATATTCTGCGGAGCACAGAAATCTGGAGTCCATTGACGTAACAGCCCAGATGTGACATAGACAAGGATTGCACGTTGCCCTTTCCTGATGACCTTCCCTGTAAGTCAAGAGGACCCAGCCGGGCAAGGAGTTACGCAATGGAGGAACGCTTTCAAAAAGTGATGCACAAGGCCTGTAGCTATTAGCCATGGCTACCTGAGCCAAGACTTTTTCAGGGGAAAACTGCAAACCATTTTGCTGACTTCCTGAAAAGGATTATTGGCATTCGAAGCTGAAAGTGAATCATCAAAAGCAACAAAAAGAGCTTAGAGATGGACATAATTTGGCAGTTCATCTAGACAACCATTAACCTGGGATTGCTTCCAAACATTATTGGAAGAAACTCTCCAGACGGTATCGATCTGCGACATCGATGACTGACATCGCATTTCCAGATTGGGATAGCTTGTCACTGGCCTAAGATATCCAGATGTCCTGAAGTATTTTCATGTCTCCAGCGACTGCCTCTTGAGGAACTGAACATCGAACTCGCTCTGTAGATTTGAGCAGAGGAGGATAAAGTCAAGATCTGAGGGAGCTGTGCTGTTCATATTAACATGGCCAGGGTTTAACCCCAAGCACACAAAAGGATTTTGAGGTAGGTTCAGTATTGGAAAAGCAGTTTTTCTGTCTAGTTCGCTAGTACCTTGGAGGAATCATTTTCCCATGACCCTAAATTGGATTTTTTTTTTCTGTTTTCATGGAGTGACCCATGTCTGAGTGAGGCAATGCCCCTAAGGAACATGTTGCAAGCCCTAGGAAGGGATGGGCGAAGGATTGGAAGAGGAGATAGCCCTTGGCTTCCAGAAAGCAGTGGGATTCTGGGACTGCAGCTGTAGCTGGGGGTCCCTAGGTACTATTTTCAGTGAGGACACCAGAAGTATGGCCTGATGTTGGCCTGGGGGCTCCAAAATGAGCCTTGGATGATGATCTTGCCACCCTTGGGATCAACTTGGGGATGGTCCCTCCTTCTCCATGAAGTTTCTCACATGTGGGAGCAGCCGGTGCTCCCTATACCTGGTCCGGAGCACCCTAGGGAGGTGGGATAAAGTCATGGGGACTAACACTGCCCAGCTCCTTAGCACAAAGGCACTGGAAACACCTCCTGGAAGGATGGAAAAGAGGCTGGTCGGGGGCAAAGCCGTAGGTGATCTGAGTGCCGAGTCTCCCATCCTGGGACTGGCGGGGAGGATTCAGGTCTTGTTTTATAAGGAGCCTGTAGCTTTACTCCATTTACAGCAAGGTAAGAGCAGTGAGGAGACATCTGTTGTGACCACACACCCTTGGGCTATTAACTGGTCTCCTGCACAAGAAAAAGAAACAGAGGGGGATTAAAAGAGGGAAGACAAAAACAAAACAGAACAGAACAAAAGAACATAGACAAGAGGTTTAACTGAGTTTATCTGCCTGAAGGTGCTAACAGAGGCCAAATCAGGGCAAGGAGAGACTGTCCCCAGGTGCTGTCCCACACCTTGGCTTGATGTGGAACAGGGTGATGTGTGAGCCGGAAAATTTGTGGAAACACCATCTTGATGTCCTTGCGGGTCACTCAGCAGTTCCCTGGGCTCCCCCTCCTTGGCATGTGCAGTAAGACTATCTCTGTGCATGCTCCTCTCCCATATCCTCCTCTCTCCTTTCCTGCCTTTTTAGAGATGTTTAATGCGCCCAACGTGGCGTCATGGTGGCTCACAAAAGTCTCTGGGTTTTGGTACAGGGTCCAACCCTTGCTTTGATGTGGGAGGGACACCATCCGCTCCCTTCTCCGGCTGGTGGTCCAAGCTCAGAGACCTGGGTTCTTGGGCAGCTTGTATTAGCATACAAGCATTAACTTGTATTTTTCCTCTGAAATGAGTCTTGAATTTGTCCCAAAGAGGCCATAAAAAATCCCAGATCTCCATAGGGATGCTGTCTCAGCCAACCCTGCATTCGCAATCTTCCCTCACCCTGAGACATCTTTGAATTGAACAACCATGACAAGTCATGCCAGTCAACACGGAGACCCCATCCCATCTCCATGACCATTTTATGCGATCATGCAATACCACCAGGATATTGCAATAGCCCCGAGGAGCCTTCCCACCCTCATAAATGCAATCCAACTACTGGCCTCGGCCCCGTGCGCCTGGAGAGCGCCTTGTGGCATGGTGCCAAGGCTCATGAAATGGTGCTAAACCCCATGAAATGGTGCCAAACCTCCTGAAATGGGGTCAAGAGGTGCCAAATGGAGCCAAGCACTAGCCGTGGCACTGCTCAGCTGTGGGGGGAGCGTGCTGGAAATGTGGAGGTGCCGTGTCAATGCCGGGTGCTCCCAGCGGTGATGTGGGCTCAGCCCTTCTCTGTGGATTGATGCCAATTGATCCGGCTTATTGGCATCACTGGAAGTGGAGAGATCCCCAGGGTGCCACTTAGTTGAGGATGGATGCGTGTCCCCTTGTGATCCACAAACCTCTGAGAGCGTGCAAGTTGGATGGGTGCCCTTGGGCAGACAACCCACCTGCCAGGCTTGTCGCCATAAGGGGTCAGCAGCCCAAATTTGATAAAGAGCAAACAAAACTGGGCAAGTGGAAAATGGCCCTTCATGGGATACTCCTTCTCCACTTCTTGGCAGGAGCTGCTTCCGGAACACTGAGGTGCATATTGCATCTGAAACCATCCTCTTCCATAACACCCTTCACCCGTCCTGCATCCTTCAATCTGATTTACTGCTGCAGACCCCCAGGAACGCATTTGTCCCGAGGTGGTCAAACCAGAGCAGGTGGGATCCCAGGACTCAGATCCTCATCTCAGGAGCAGCGTTTGTGAAGGTTCTTGCTCCGTGGCTCAGCACCCATTCCAATTGGCCGTTCTCTTCTCAACAGCTTGCAGGGCTGCTGGATGAGCTGTTTTCAGCTGGCCAACATCCATGTCAAATATCTGCCTCAGGTTGAGCTGAAAATGAAAAAAAAAAAAAAGAGAAAAAAGCAGAAACAGCTTAGCTGTTCCTCAGAATAAGCTCAGGAGGTAAATAACCATCGCAAAACTGCAGCTTCGCCAGAGGAGGACTTTAGACTAAAAGCACAAGAGAGCAATTAGGGATTTTTTTTTTTAAATGCTGTGTGCTTGAATTGTGCCTAAACTAGTGTTAAAAAGGACCAAAAATGCCTTGGGTGTGTGTTTGTGCAACAGGTACATCATATATTCTATAGATTGTAGCATTTCACTGACATTGCAGGCACCCAGCTGTTTCACAGAGAACATTTCATTCTTCAGAGATATCTATATCTATCTATCTATATAAATATATACATTTCTGGATTTCCATCTCAGGAGGTATTTTGAGGCTTTGACTTTTTTCTCTAGCCCCATCGGGTATCAAGGGAAACATCAAGATGTCAGACTGATCCCATAGACTGAAACTCTGCCCCACCACTCGATCCCAGCCCCAGTCCATGGGGTTCTCCTCGTAGGTGGTGGCTTCCTGACTTATGGCATTTCCCATCTTTGGGATATCTGCTTGGCAATGCAGCCATCCCTTCACCAGCTGTGAAAGCAGAGATGGGTTACAAAGACGGAGAAGGGAAGCTGGAGGGAGACAACTCCATGTCGGATTCCGCAGCAAGTCCTCCAGGAAGCTGTTATCAGCAATGGGAAGAGTGAAAAGGGCATGAGGAGCAGCCAGCGTGGATCCGCCAAGGGCAAACGATACCTGATGGCCATGTGCAACAGGACAACTGCATGGGTGAGGGGAGGGACATGGATGTGGCCTGCCTGGATCCAGCAGCATCCTCATGGATGAAGTGAGGAAATGGGGCAACAGGGTAGGAAGGCAAGAGGATGAACCACCTGGCTCCGAGAGCTGTGGTCAAAGGTTTGGAGTTTAACCGGGACACTGCTATGGGTGGTGTTCCTCAGGTCCTGGACTGATGCCATGTCTTCACTGGTGACATGGCTGTCCTGGGAGACATTGCCCCGGAGGACACAAATCCTCCGCGAGTCAGCAGAGAGCTGGGATAGCAGGAAAAGCAAGCCCGTGGCTGCCTGCCTTCCTGGCGGGATGGAGGGATGGATGAGTGCTGCTGGAGTCGTCCTTCCGCTGGGAAGAGTGTGAACTTGCAGAAATGAGATAGGCTTTGGCTTCGCCGCTTTGTTCTGCCTTATGTCACTCGGCACTCAAGGTAACCCTGCTCCCTGCCAAGGAACAGCCTGTAACAGCTTCCCACAGGCTCCGCACCGCTCGAATAAATGTATTTATACAAACTCGCCCCTGTCCATAAATGCTGACACTTAATGGCGAGTGCAGTGTCCGCTGGGAGGGGAGGCTTTGGAAAACCTGGTCCTAGCCTTGAGAGCTGAAAAACAAAGAAAAAAAGAAAGGACAAACAAGGGGAAAAAAGGCCTGTCTGGGAGTTCATGCATGGAGACCTGGAGTTCAGACAAAAGGGGTGCTGGGCTCTGCTTCACCACGTGCATCCCGAGGTGTTGTTTTTTGGAGGCATGGAGAGCAATGAAAGCCTGCAGCCTGCCCTCCTTGAGATACTGGTATCACCAAATCTGGGGCTAACGCCGCTGGGCTTCTTTGGGATGCAATGTCCTCCCCAGAACGCTCCATGTGCAGTAGTAGTGGACAAGGTGAACGCCGATACAATGTTGACTAGGTGAGCCACTGCTTTGGCTCGTTCATGACCAGGTAGAATGGGATTGATAGTAGAAATTGGTGCCTGGACGTTATATAGTTATTAAAATCTGATGGGGATGGCTGCCCTAACAGGAGACATACAGGTAGTGGAGACAAGGCAGGTCAACACGGCTCCTCTGATGGGTGAGCCGGGCTCACATGGTGCTGGAGGAGGAGGAGGCACCTTGGATGGATCAAGTGTATGCTCAGATGTGTTCCCCATCCTCCCAGCTATGCTGTGCCGAAAGGAAAGCTCTGGAGGGAGAAGGGGGTGCAAGCAGAGCCCCGTTCAAAATGAGTTGGGTGGGTTGAGTCTCGAGTGGAGGAGCTGCCGGCATTCCTGGGCTGGGAGAAGGCTGCAGATTCCATGGGGTTGTTTTATTGCTGGTTGTACGATAACATCACTGCGAGGTAATTCCAGGAATCCGGAGCCTTGGCACGTGGAGGTGCTGGCATGGGCACCGTGCCGCTACGCAACGAGGGGGCCGTCTCCTTTGAACACACTGTTGGGAGGCAGCATGGCCAAGCCCCCTGCCAGCCCGGCACCGGGGACGCTTCCAAGCCAACCGGCTCCCAAGGAAACAGTGGATGGGATCGCTGCCGGCTGATGCGGCCGCTGTTGGTGAATACTCATAGCAGCTCTCCTTGCCCAGCGGAAGCAGAAAACCCGGAGAGCTCCCTGCCCCCTGCAATTGGGACCCCCATCCCTGCACTGTGTTCCCTGAATTCCCTGCATCCCCAGCTCCCCACGCAGCCCAGACACTCACCAGCTCTTGTTAAACCTCCCTCTCACCAATACAACACATGTCCTCTTCCAGACCCCCTTTGGTGCCCTCTCCAATGCCCTCCCTCTCCTGGTGTCTCCTCTCCAAACCCGTGGTGCAAACCTGGAGCACGTGGTGACCTCAGGGTTGCGGTGGGATCCAGTGATGGAGATAACACTCAGCTATCCCAGCGTGACATGTGGCCAAGGCTCAGAGAAGTGGCCCTGCTTCTCCAGGATGCCCAGCTCTGGTCCTGCTTTGGGTGCTCAGAGGGGGTTCATCCCCTCCAGAAGATACCCCAGAGTGTCTCACTAGCATGGGTGTCCTGGGCAGCAAAGCAGCACATGGCTTCAGGACATCTGTTCTCCTGGATGTCCGGAGGGAGCTGTTTTGTCCCCAGACACGGGCCTGGCACCCTGGCGCTTATCTCCTTTCCCTCCTGCCGATGAAATCAGAGCCGGGCCACTCCGCTGAGCCCCCTGCGTAATCGATTGGGGCGCGCTCGGCTCCGGCGCTGTGGGAGCCTGACGTCATGCCGGGGCAATGAGCAACGCTCCCCGGGCCCAATCGATTCCTCGGCAAATTTGTGCTCCCCGTCACACCCGCCTCACATGAAAGAGTCGGGCGAAAAACAGCGGATCCGAGGAAAGCTGGGCAGGCTGGAGAGCTCTGCTGACGAGGAGGGACTTGCGCGCTCCCCGGCTGGTCCAGATCCTGAGTGAAATGCCCATAGGGGCCGTGACTGCCCTTAAGGGAAAGCCAGAAAGGATTGAGTTGTTCTGCACCAGGGAATCCCTTAGGACTGTGGATTCTTGGATGTCTCGTAAGGGTTGTGTCCACCTTACAACCCCTCCTGTGGTCCTGATAGGTTTTTTTTCCCCCTCGGTAGGCAAGCTGTAATCAAAGTTGGAGACAAACTGAAACACCAAAAGTTCCACAGGAACTTAAGGAAAAATTTCTTGCCAATGAGGGTGACAGAGCCCTGGCACAGGCTGCCCGGAGAGGTTGTGGAGTCTCCTTCTCTGGAGATCTTCCAAACCCGCTTGGACGCAGTCCTGAGCCACATGCTGTAGGTGACCCTGTGTGTGCAGGGGGGTTGGACTAGATGATCTCTAGAGGTCCCTTCCAACCTTAAGCATTCTATGATTCTATGATTCTATGTCTGTGCCTTATTTAACTCAGTTAAACCTGGGATTAAAGATTTACGGGGAAGAGGTGAAGATGGGAGACAGGCAGATGCCCTTATTTCCTTGGAAAACAAGGCGGAAGAGGGACTGCTACATACACATGGAGAGGACGTATGGACCACAGTGCCCAGTCCTGCTAGTGGATGTATCACCTGCTTTTATGGAGTTTCTGCTGTTTCTCATGGAGTGTTTGCTGGAGATGTTGGGAATAAAACCCCTCTGTGTCTATGCTTTGTCCTACCAGTCCTTCCAAGAAAAAGAAGGATCTCTTCCTTGTGGGAGTTCCCTCACAGGACTGTTCAAGGTGGGTCAAGGATGGGTCCTGCTGCCCTGCATCCTCCCATCCCTCCAGGGCAGGATGAGCTGCAACATCCGCAACATTGACTCTTGAGTCAAGTCTTCACCAGGCATTTGGTGCTTTTCCTTTGGTGGACAAGCTTGGTCGGAGGCCAAGGTTCATGGAAACATCACAGGGCTTCGGAGTGAACTGGAACACAAGGAAGGCTGCAGAAGAGGCTGGCAGCAGTGTGGACCCCCTGAGGACCCCACAGAAGCCTCTCCTGGTTTCCCTTCTCCCCTGCAGCTCCCCATGGTTTGGTGGTCCAGAAGGAGCCCAAAGGAGTTTCCCATGGTCAGATGTGAAGCAAGCAGCAGAGAGGAGACTTGAATCCCCAAATCCCAACTCTGTGCATCACTTTCCTATGGAGAGAAGCAGCCAAGGAAATCCTCCTGGGGCTCGTTTTTATAGATGTAGTAGTTTAACCATGTTGCTCCTTGCCACGGGAAGGTCTGAGTGCCAGTCCAGCAAGGGTTGGAAAAGCACTTAATTAACTGAGAATATCTCGCTTGTATCCTTCCACCAGTGCAGATAGCAGGTGGACCTTTTGTGGTGCCCATGACAGTTGTTCCCAAAATGTTACAATGAAGGATCAGCCGGAGGCCAGTGGAGATGCAACTCACATTGGAGGGTGTGAAGGGTCAATGAGTTGAGGTGTGTCCATTCTCAGCAAAACCTCTCAAGCCATTTGGAGGGATGACTCAGAGCAAAGGTTTTCAAGGGTGAAACCCCACTGCAGACAAAAGAAGTCCCGGATGCGAATATAAGACGGCCACACCAGGAGAGCTTTGGCTGCTGCCTTGGCCCTGATAGCTGATAGGAAATCAGATCGGACATTCATCTTATCCTGGGAGCCTGGGAATAATCCTTCCCAGGCGCCTTCAGATTTTGCAGCCCTCTGTTGTGTCCCCTTTGGGTAACCTCTTTTCCCAGGCTGAAGTTTTGCCCTCCATCCAGAAGTTTCCTCACACATCTGTAACCAGATCTGCGTTGCCCTGTTGCAATTACATCCAAGATTGGAGGTCCCAGCGGAGAGGAGCATCGGAGCTCCTCCTCGGGGGGACTTGGGAGCCCATGCTCTTCATGCAGCCATGGGAAGCTGGAAAAAAATCAGGTCAGAGAAAGGGAAGAGTAACTTAATGCACAAGGGACGTTTTTTCCTGCAATTTCCTCTGAGATGGGGTGAATCTATCCTTTCTCCGATGCCTTCAAGCCCTTCTCTTCCAGACGGCGTACTGTGCAATGCAAGAAATCAGCTGAGATGGCTCCCAAAGTCTCTCTTTCATTTGATGTGGTCAGGTGCCTGGGCTAGAGGATGGGCTTTTTCTTTGCATTTTTACTTTTTTTTTTTTTTTTTT
>VZSV01000049.1:427462-454846 GCA_013398735.1 Nothocercus julius | reverse complement strand
GTGCAAGGGATCAAGCCCAGAGCTGCAAAGGGGCTGAAAGTCCATCTCCAGCTCCTGACCTTTCTCCTGCTATGAGATATGTGGCTGTTTCTGAAACTTTTCCATCCTGCCTAGGGCCTTTCCAGCTAGCAGCGACCTTTGAAAGCAGAATAGTCTGGCACGGGATGTGCTGAAAGTCTTTATGCCGCCAGCAAACACAGCGAGGAGGGTCATGGTGCTGTTCTCCAGGTAAGGCGTGAAAAACAAAACGAGCAGCAACAGGGGCATCTGCTCGCTGGCTGGACAGGACCATCACACTCCCGGGCTGACTCCTCGGAGCGCTGCAAGATGGTGGGACTTGACGTCAACTTCAGCTGGGGATTGGGAAAGCAAAAAACGTCCCAGAAACAAATGTCCAAGGTTGTTCCCGGGGCAGCTCAAGCTGCCAGAGTGGCAGCACCTTCAGCAGAGCAGAGTGGTCCATGTCATGGTTGGCACCTCTGAGCTTGCAGGTGTCTGGGTTTAATGGAAAAACCCAGTTCCTAATGGAGCTTATTTTGTCTCAGTGGGAAAGCAGGGCTGTAGTGGGATGTGTGGGGAGAATCGTGGCTTTGCTTGTGTTGCTAAAGGTCAACAACAGCCTTTACCTTCCATGGGTTTTGGGGACCCACCATCCATGACATGGGATTCCATATCCTTGCCAGGGGTTGTCACCTCTCTTGGAGACCTTCCTGCTGTCCCTTCCTCCACCCTGTCTGCCCCACCAGTGCTGGGACATCTCTCACATAGTCCCTCTTTTCCATAGGGATTTGGGCTGTTCCTTCCTTCCTCTTTTTTTTTTTTTTTTTTGAAAATACCCATGTCCTTGGCTAATTCGCCGCGAATGTACAACGGCGCGAGAGCCGTGAAATGCGTGAGTCACCGGGGAGCCATGGCAGCTGTTTGTCGGCACTGGGACAGCTTCTCCCGGGTGAATCCATGTGTCTTCTCCTTGTCTCGCCCTCCCAGGGAACCACGTGAGCGGAGATCGAACAGTTGTGGTCCGAGAAACTCCTCCAGGGCATCTCCCATTGAGGGTCCCTCCAAGGTCCCTGTTGGGCGAAAGGGAAAGAGGGAGATGGGGCCATGAGTTCCCAGCCAATGGGGGGAAATTTCCCATGGGTGAAGCCATTTCCCATGGGGGAAATGCTGGTCTTTGGTTGGCACGTGGAGATGGGGCAATTACAAGTTATCCCCAGCTGAGCCTCCTCAGTGTGGTTTGGAGAAGGAGATTTGTCCCGTCCCTGAAGGCACATGGAGAGGCTCCTTCCATCTGCCTGGGTGAGTTCAGACCTTGTGGATGGCCAAAAAAGAAAAAAAAAATCCACCCATAAATGGGGGTGTTTGTGCTCTGAAGACGCCTGGAGACCTGGGGCAGGGTGGATGGATGGGACCTAGGGATGATGAGACACTGGAGAAGATGAGTAGATGGGAGCCAGGGAGAGCTGGGACATGGGGCAGGATGGCTGGATGAGACCTAGAGATGGTCAGGAGCTAGGGTGGGATGGCCAACATGTGGGACAGGATGGTTGGATGAGACCTAGGAATGGTGAGACATTGGAGAAGATGACCAGATAGGACCCAGAGACAGATGGAATGTGGGGCAAGATGCCCAGATGGGACTTGGGACTGGTCGGGACCTGGAATAAGATAGCTGGATGAGACCTAGGGATGGTCAAAGAGCTAGGGCAGGATGGTCGGATAGGACATAGGGATGGTAGCGACACAGGGCAGAATGGCTGGCTGGGACCTGGGGCTGGCTGGGACCCAAGGCAGGACAGCCAGATAGGGTGGCCTGGGGACATTGGGATGCCCAACACTGCACCACAGGGGGACAAAAGCGGGCACAGGGCTGGGATCCCGGGTTGGGAGGCCCCGTTCCCACTTTGCTCCCCATGCCAAGGCTCTGCCTGGCTCGCTTGCATCCGAGGGTGCGGGGTGGCCACTGCCATCCTATGGGACACGCTCCCTTGCACCGTGAGCAGCACCTACCCTGGGTGCACACGTGCATCCAACGGCTGCACGCGCAGCCCGTGTGCGCCGCCCCACGCGCTCCCGGAGCTGGGAGCAGGAACCTGAGCCGGCACCAGAAGCCGCATCTCATCCTGCAGGGGAATATAATGAAATTAAAACTCATTAAGCACTTAGAGCCGGGTTTGTGCTGCAGGGTCGGGGCCGGGGGCAGCGGGGGCCGCGGGGCCGGGCCGCGCGTCTCAACACCGGGCTATTTAGACGCAAGGATTTAATAACGGCGGGTGAGGGGGGGTGTTGATTTTTATGGCAATAGATTTATTCCACCTGGGCTAAGAAATACATTCCACATCTGCCGAGCCGTGTAACCAGACTCTAATTAAAATCGTACGCCAAGCGCGGCCGCGGCTGCGAAGCACAAAGCTGGCTTTTAGAGGGGCTGGGAACCGCGGCTCGCGCTGCGGGCCCACGGCCAGGCTGCAGCGAGGCATCGCGCCGGCGCGAGGCTCGCGGGCACGGGCAGTATCCCCAGCATCCTCTCGTGGGCATGAGCAGCGCCCCCGACCTGATGCTCACGGGCATGGGCAGTGTCCCTGACACGATGCTCGTGGTCATGGGCAGTGTCCCCACTATGATGCTCATGCCATGGGCAGTGTCCCCAACGCAATGCTCACGGGCATGGGCAATGTCCTCCACACGATGCTCATGGGCATGGGCAGTGTCCCCAGCATGATGCTCATGCATGGGCAGTGTCCCCGAAATGACGCTTGCAGGCATGGACAGTGTCCCCAACATGACGCTCATGCACGGGCAATGTCCCCACCGTGATGCTCGTGGGCATGGGCAGTGCCCCATCGTGATGCTTGTAGGCATAGGCAGCATCCCCAACATGACGCTCATGCACGGGCAATGTCCCCACCGTGATGCTCGCTGGCAGATGGCCCCGTCACGATGCTCGTGGGTGAGGGCAGACATCCCTGCAGCGATGCTTGTGCCCGGCACGATGTGGGAGGTGGTGTCCCCTCTGC
This sequence comes from Nothocercus julius, assembly GCA_013398735.1. NCBI lineage: Eukaryota > Metazoa > Chordata > Aves > Tinamiformes > Tinamidae > Nothocercus > Nothocercus julius. The sequence goes on along the minus strand of VZSV01000049.1, from coordinate 451,829 downwards.
CCTTCATGGTGTTGAACCATGATTCGGCTCTTGCAGGTCCAGGGAGCGCTGAGGGCACCAGAAGCCACCCCTGCTCCTGGGGCTCCTCGTGGCCTCTCCGGCCTCTCTTTGCTGGCTGAGTGATGTCCACGGTGGCTGCGGGATGGCTTGAGGTCCATGCCATGGGGAAAGGGCCCATGGGGTGATATCCATGCACACGAGATGCCCTGGGCACGAGGTGACCTCCATGCACAGGTGATGTTTGTGTAGTGACCATGGGGACAGTGTAAGGCCAGGCCTACGCGGTAAATCTGGGGACAAGGCGATGGCCATGGTTGCACAGTGATCACAGGGGTGGGGTGACACCCGTGTGTGTGTAGTGACCGCAGGCATGCGGTGATGTCCACGTGGCCGTGGAGATGGGGCGATGGCCAGGCATGGATGGTGACCACAGGGTGATGCCCACGTGCGCGCAGGGACTGCGAGACCTGCTGGCACCGCTGCTCCTCTCCCCGTCCAGGACCACGAGGGGAGAAGTGGCCACAAGGGCCGCATTGAAGGAGGTGATTCCATCATCGCCGCTGAGCTCAGCAGTGGATTTAATGAGGCCCCGCAGGTCTCGGCCCCGGGGGAACGCGGTGACGGGTCCCTCCCTGGGGCCACCGCCAGCCCCACGTGCGATGTCACCTTTTCCACTCCCTAGCAAACCTGGGACGCGGGAGCCTTCGGCCTCTCCCTTCATCCATTCATTGCCTTCCTCCTGCGGAGGGCAGTTTTCACACATCCATCCATGTGGGAAAGCAGAGACTGGCAAGCATCAAGGACGAGGGTGGCAGAGACGCCGCTCGCACCCAGAAACACTCTTTTTTGCAGCAAAAGTGTCCAGGAACCAGCCCTGGGAGGGGTATAACACAGCGTATCCATCCGACCCGCAGGATAAACCCCGTTCGCCCGGAGAAAAGGAGCAAAACGAAGCGGTTTCCCCTCTGGCCGGGGATGAGCCGACGGGCAACGAGCCGCCCCTTGGAGCGGCTTCTGAGCGGCGCTTTAACAGGGCTGGGCTCTGAATGGGTCCCCTGTGCGCGGGCGCGCGGGACGCCCGCTCCAGACTTTTACGGTCCCGCGAAGCCCCGGCTCCCCTTTGCCGAACAAACAGCGGTTCTGTCTCCGGTTTAATAGGCCGCTCCGCCAGACAGGAGCAAAAAGCGCCAATTCTGACGAAGAAACTAATGAGCCCTTCGAAATAGCTGGTCCGGGAGCAGAGCGAGTGGAGAAAAAACCCCAGCGGGCGCTGGATGCCAAGGAAAATACACTTACCTAGTAAAGTCTGAGTAATAAGTGGCACTTTTTACAGCGCGAAGATATAACTTTTCATGAAAATACCAAATAAGGCTCCATGTGAAAGGTGGATGGCTTTTTTATTTCTTTTATTTTTTGCTTTTTCCCTCTTTTTCCCCCCACCCTGTACGTGTTTTTGCCCTGTTTACCACGACAGACGGCCCTGTCCACAAAACAGCCTGGGCTCTTCTGCCATCTCATGCAAAAGGAAAAGGGAATGGAAAGGAAAAAAAAAAAAAAAAGAAATGGAGCCGCTGTTCTGCGAGACTTTCTATTTTTAAAAGGTTAAAAATAGCTATTTTCAGACACCAGCTCGGGGGTGAAGCGACATGGCTGGGCCCAAGGGAGTAAACAAGTGTCGGGATGTGCTGGACGGAGGCGGCGAGCAGCTGCGGGGATGGCATGGGCCACCGCAGGGACCACGGCCACCTCCATGGATCATGGTCACCTCCATGGACCATGGCCACCACCATGGACCACGGCCATCACCATGGATCACGGTCACCTCCATGGACCATGGCCACCGCAGGGACCACAGCCACCTCCATGGATCATGGTCACCTCCATGGACCATGGCCACCGCAGGGACCACAGCCACCTCCATGGACCACGGCCATCACCATGGATCACGGTCAACTCCATGGACCATGGCCACCACCATGGACCACAGCCACCACCATGGACCACAGCCACCAAAGGGACCACAGCCACCTCCATGGACCACGGCCACCTCCATGGACCATGGCCACCGCATGGACCACGGCCACCTCCATGGACCACGGCCACCACCATGGACCACAGCCACCAAAGGGACCACAGCCACCACCATGGACCACGGCCACCACCATGGACCACGGCCATCACCAGCCCCCTGGGAAGGGGCTTGTTTGGGGGCAGCTGGATGTGGCCTTGGCCACCCCAACGGGCTCCCTAGGGCTGGGGAGCAGAGGGGTTTGTGGTAGGATCAGCACCTGAAGGGGAGGCTCTGCTCCCAGGAGGGATGTTCAGTATCCAGTGGGATGCTCAGTACCCAGGGGGGATGCTCAGCACCCAGGGGGGATGCTCAGCTCCTGAGGAGGATGTTCAGTATCCAGTGGGATGCTCAGTACCCAGGGGGGATGCTCAGCTCCTGAGGAGGATGTTCAGTATCCAGTGGGATGCTCAGTACACACAAGTGATACTCAACATCCAAGGCGGGTGCTCAACACCCTGGAAAGATGCTGAGCAGCCAGAGAAGTTTCTCCGCTGCTGGGGAGGATGCTCAGCACCCAGGAAGGATGCTCAGCATCCTGCTATCGCATCCTGTGCCCTTCAGCCAAGGAGGACACAGGGAAGCGGGGGCTGTAACAGTGTCGAATGTCCTCCAGTTTTTCACCTCCATGGAATCGTCGCATGGGCAGGAGCTGGGCCGGAGTTTGCAGGTAGCTTCTGATGGGTTTTCATGGTCCCTCTCTGCGAGCGGGCAGAGTGGATCCAGGGCACGACGTGCCCTCTGACACCCTGCAGGACAGAGTCCTGTGCTGCAGAACGTGATTAAAGGAGTTGGGTAGTGCTGTGATTTTGAAGAGCTGCCAGTTGAACTCACCAGAGAAATGCCACAGCCCTGAGGATGCTGAATGGGACCTTTGGAGGGCTCTGCTCCAAAGCCCCCAAATCAGGGCCAGCTCCGAACCTTGTCCAGCTGGGTTTTGAATATCTCCGTGGATGGAGACAGAGATGCGATTTGCCTGGCTCCATCCTGCTCATAGGGAAAAGGGCTCCTCTTTTGGGACCTTCCCGCCAGGACAAATGGACTGCAGGAATGTTTTCCATCCTGGAGAGGTGATGAAGCACCAAGGCTTTGCTGGGCTGCTCCAGGTGGCAGTGACTGGACCTTCCAATGGGCATCTGCACTAACATCCGTGTTGCAGCTCTGTGGGAGCCCAAGCTCCTTTGGGAAAGACGTTCATCCAGGTGACAACTCAGAGCTCGGTGGGCCAAGCTTCGTGTGGTCCTTCCAGCCCCTGAATCAGACTGGGGGAAACTTTTTGAGCCCTTCTTGCCTTCATTCCAGCGTCAGGGAGCAAAGGGCCTCTCTGCTTGGCAAGAGGGAGCTCGCTGGCCGCGAGGATGCTCCAATAAGCCCGTCCATCTAAACAACGCTTCTATTTCTGGCCCATCTTCCTCGTCTGGGCAGTGAGCAGAGCGTCCTGAGTCGTGGTGACCCCGCACTGCCCCACTCTTGGTTCAGGGCCCATTCCTGCTTGCAGAGCTGGTGTCAGGGGTTTCTGGCATGGATGAGAGGCAAGAGCACGAGATGCAGCAGCCTGGTCCACCTGCACCAGGCTGGGAGGTGTCCAAGCTGCTGGTCCTTGCTTAGGCCTTGGGAAACCGCCAAGAAGCTGTGGAGGAACCATGTGGTGTAGGAGGAGTTGGCTCATGCCAGGACCCCCAGCCACGGCAGCTCCCATTTGGGAACCTCCCTCTCCTGTTGCTTCTGCCGGGATGGTTCTGCATCCCGGCAGTCCCGTGAGAGGAATTCCAATGGTCCTCGTGTCCGGGCCCGCTAACCTGCCTCTGAACGTCCTCTGTGGAAGCTATCAAGAATTTTGCATGGCAAACACTTCCCAGAAAAATCACAGGAGACCACTCCTGCTGTCGGGGCAGCTGCACAGGCCTGCGCTTGCCTTGAAGGGTGAGCTTGGACGTTGGGAGGGCACCTCTCTGCACCTGCTCATCGTCATCCTCCTCACTGACCATCATCCTCAGTGCTGATCCTCACCCCACTAATCTTGCTGCCGTTGGTCCCCCTGTTGTAACGTGGATTGACACTTCATGGGTCACCCGCAATGACGGCTATTGCAGTTAGCCCCACGTGGGAGGAAGATTTCCCAGCCACGTGCATGGGGCTGGGGGGCCAGCACTGTCTGTGCCCCTCGATTTCCCGAAGATCCTGAGCAGAAGTATCATTTCTCTGCCATTTCAGAGCAAATCAACTTCACATTTTGCTCCAGAGGGTGACTTAAAAATGCTTTTTCCCTTCACCTCTCCCCACAGCTGGGCTGGCTGCCAAGGAGAAGCCGCAATAATCCCCAGAGCTGCACTCGCATGATGCAAACGTGACGATGTTTGAGCAAAACCCAGTGAGCACCGCTATCCTCGTGTATCGGTAAAGATGGGAGAGGAAGCACCTGGGAACCCGACATGGGAAAAGAAGACAGTGAAGCTTAACGGGCACGTAAATGGAGTGTCCTTCTTGCACACGTGAGGCCGCTCCTGCAGAAGATGCTGTGGGGTCTCCTACGGGAAGGGTCTCCAAAACATGCTTGGGGTGGCCGGGGTTGACGTCCAACAGAGTCTCTGGTGAGACTTCCCAGAAGAAAGTCTTGTGAGGTCTTTGGGGAACTAGAAATACCATGGTTCTCTCCTATCCCAGGACAGCATCGCTGCTCTGGGCAAAGGGCTGGCGCTCTCCGTGTCTTTGGCCTTCCTCGACCAAGGGTATTTGCCCAGGACCAGGGAAGGGTGCAGGACTGTAGCTCACCCCAACCTCGTGGACCAGGCAAGAGCGTTTCCCTTTCACCACCTGACATAATCAATAGCTAATGTTCTGGCATGGCAAAATACACCTTAAAAAGGGCCGAATCCTCTCTTGACCTTAGTCTTCCTCCTCAGGTGACAGTCACTAGAAGGGCTCTGACTGCAAAGCACAGGAGACCACTAGCTGCTGGTAGAGGAAGGCAGCTCCTCATCCCTCTTTTTTAATTCCAGACTTCTAGAGCATCCCTTTTGCCTTCCCATGATCCAGAAGATTTTGGGCATCTCTTGCCCTTCTTGTGCTCCACTCACTCCACCCACTGTGTGGATGACACGGCTGCTCCCAGCGTCTCAGAGGAGATGCTGGAGTATTTTCCACTCCCCCCCTAAAATCACATTTGCTGTTTTCTAGCAAATTTCTTAGTGGGATGGATAGGGCAGATTACAGTCTAGGGGAATGGCCATCCTGCATGGATACCAGCCGTGGCTCCAGCTAACCTGGTACCTCCCTATTCCTTCGCTAGTACCCCCAGGCAGGCTCTACTTAAGCTCCTAGCTGGCTATTAGAACCCCCAAAAGCAGGATTAGCAGGAGCAGTCCCTGTTTTCTCCCTTAAAATAACAGAAAGGAATCAATGAAATACCTCAAAATACCCAGGGTTTATCCAAGCAAGTCACAACCTTATCTCAGCTGCCTGTCTTTACTACTCCTTGCGGATGCTGGATCATGGACGTGCAGTTCTCCACTGCAGGAAGGACGTCTGAAGTCTTTCAGGCATCCTGTTTAGTGGATGGAGGATGAAAATGTGCAGCCAGCAAGAGCCAGGGTGAACTTGGACCGAAGGAGAACAGCAAAGACATGGGCTCCCGTCCACCACCTGCCATGCACAAAAACTGATTTTTCCCTTTGACCTTCTGTGCCTTAAAAAGAAGAAAGCCAGCAGCATCGTACCACACAAGGCTGTTTTTAACCTCCGCAATCTCAAATACTCTTAAGTAGCTGGGGGACAGCCAAATTTGCTGGATGAGGCCGGACCAGAAAGGGGGCACTTGTGAAAGAAGCGATGGGAGAAGCGCAGAGAGGTGGGAAGGCGCCCGCTCCTCGTGCACGTCATGGTTGAAAGCCACCGGTTTCTGCAGGATGGAAGGGGGTGACCATCACAAGTGGTCAACCTTCCCCATGGATGGAGGGAATGGGTTTAACGGGACAACAGGGGGGAAAACGGAGCAGAGAAGATTTGGAGGGGGCACGCGGTTCCGTCTGGAGATGCTCCAGTGGGAGCGTGAGGAGGATGCAGGACAGCAACACACGTGGTGGGATGGACAGCGCGGGACCCGTGACGCGCTCATGATGCACCCAAGCGAGCCCTGGACCTCGGGCAGGTCCCCGGTGCGCGCGCAGCTCTTTGACCATCCGTAGGTCTCATCCAGCTATCTTGTTCCAGGTCCCAACCAGTCCCAAGTCCCATCTGGGCATCTTGCCCCACGTTCCATCTGTCTCTGGGTCCTATCTGGGGACGCAGCAGCAGCACCGCAGCCCATCCCCGGGGCGTCGCGGCCCCTCCGAGCGATCCGAAGGGAACGGGGGCCCAAGGCAGGCCAGGCGCTGACGCGCGGCGCTGGCAAGCGCCGGCCCCGGGGAGCCGCTTTGCTTCCTTATAAGGCCCGGCAGCTCGGCGCGCTCCGGCGCGGCGCGCTGGCACGGCGAGCGGCGCCGCAGCACAACACGCTCCCCGCGCGCTTTCCGCTCGCTCGCAGCCCGGGCGTTTAGCAGAAGAGGTCGGGACGGGCTGATAACGAGGGCTCTTCCTTGGCCCCCTCCTCCGCCCCGCTTTGGCCATCGCTCTTAAAGGCGGCGCGAGGTTTCTTTAACCAGCTAGAGACCGCATGGTCGACGGGGTGGGAATTGGCACCCAGGTGGGAATTGGCAGCAAGGTGGGAATTGGGTCTGAGCGTTTCTTGGCCATGCGGGACTTTGTTGGGAGCTCACCTACAAATTCCGCTTTCCAAGTGCCCGGCGTAAGGAAGGATGGAGGTTTGCATCCTTGGAGGAGGGTTTCCAGCTCCTTTGGGCCACTCACACAACGTTCCCGTGCTGCCTATGGGGTTCAGGAGCACCTTGGGCCAACAGCAGCGCAGGGTGACGTTCCTTCTTCCTGCTTCTCTCTCCACCTGCAAGAGAAGGATGAAGTCCCCTCGGGAAAGTGCCTTGAGGGACCCTGGGCAACGCGGCGCTGGGAAAGGCGCTCGGACGTGAACGCGGCTCACGACCATCCCCATCACAGCACAAGTGTTCAGGTCTTGCCCCCACCATGGTCAGGAGAAGGGAGATGCCCAGGGAAGAGGAAGCGCTCCAAGATCCCCATCCCCGAGGGGAGGTTTTGGAGCCAGAGGACACGCAGAGACCTGAGAGGGCAGCTCCAAAAAAAAAAAAAAATCAGGATTTGAGCCAACGTCAAGACAAGAGATCTGCTCCTTGCGTTGAGGGGCTGAGCTTGGCCTCGAGTTGTCACCACTGCCTGGAAACTCCCATGGTATTTTGTGTCTCGTCCACCCCAAGCCACTGGGTCCCAGAAGGGCACAATTGGACATGGTGAACTGGACCTAGGTCCTGCTTCTGCAGGGCCCTTGGTCCATGCCGAGGAGTCACTGGAGAGACCACAATGGGAAAAGGGCACGGGCAGGAGCACTTGGAATAACCACGGTCCCCACTGTGGGACAGGAATCCAAGGGTCTGGGCTCTGCTCCCCAGCCTCAGCAGTGCAAAATCCACTGGTGCCAACTAAAAGCAAAAAATACCCCTTAAAATTTTGAAAGCAAGTAGCCAAACATAGACCTTCCTACTCCACATCACTCCTCAGAGCCAGCGGGACTCCCTGCAGCAGGTCCCTGAACAAAACCGGGCCCAAAATCAAGCTGGCTGCACTTCCGTAAAGCGGGTGACTTCCCCCTCTCTCCCAGCACAGAGCAGGGAGCGGACACTGCCACCTCCCCTTGGGAACATCCTCTCCTGCCACCACCATGTCCCAGCTCTCGCAGGCGCCAGGTCTCCAGCACCTGGAGATCTGCATGGCAAGCATGGAAATAGGGAAATCTTCTCCTTTGGCCTGCAGTTCAGGGACCTCCTCTTTGCTTCTGGAGGCCACGTGGTGCCTGGGGACACTCCAGACACCTTCTCAGCTGCTGAGGGGGCATCCAGGGACCTGAGGCCCCTCGGGGGTTGGCAGGCCCTGCAGGGCACGAGGGGGGAGTATTAGATCATGATTTTGGAAGTCTGAAGTTTGCCTATGTCCTGTTTCAGACATTAAGTCATCTTCCTGAGGAAGCAGCGTATGACGTTGCTTGGGTTATAGAGGGAGACGGAGGGAAGCAGCGATCAGGTAAGGTGCAAGAGCACTGGGACTCTGTGTCCCTCCAAAAGCAGCACAGAAATAAGAGGGTGACAAGAGGTGACACTCGGGAAGAAATGAGCCCGTAACATCCTTCACCCCCTTGCATCCAATACAAACCATGATTATTCTGAAACACTGTGCAGCCACAGTTTGGATTCCTTAAAACGATCAGTTTAACGTTTCCATACGTGTTTCTGATGGAAGGCCTTTAATCACTTCAACACAGTGATTCCACGGAGTCAAAAACAACAGCAACTTTTGGAAGTCAGAGTGTAGCACCTCCTTCCATGAACAGCAAAGACAAAAAGAAAATCTCTGTTTAATAGGTTTTGTTATATAACATTACTCTTCAAATTATATTCCCAACTCTACCAAGAAAAACAGAAACAGCAGTGGGCTATTTTTCTGGGACAGACACAATAATCTTTATAGAAGTTAAACCAAAATTTTTTTCCCCCCTTTCCCTGCTGCATCAGGCCCTTGATTTTGGATGGCTATGGAGATGGCACCAATTCTTTGCCTCACTCTCTTGTTACTTTCCTTATAAAGCCCGAAGAGGGAAAGCCCAAGGTTTAATTTTACATTATGCTGTTAACTGCATTGACTCGTTGAGCCAGGGGCTGGATCCATCTGTCGAGGACACAGGCAGGGGCAGAGAGGCCAACACTGATGCTTTTAGTTGGAGCTCTCATATCTGCCATGAACACAGGGACAATGTGACTTAATGTATCTGAAACAACTGCTGATCACTATCAAGGATGTGTTCAAAGTTGTGAGTCACAGTCTTGATCTCCTAGCCAAAATGACTGTGCAGGTATCATCAGTTTGCTGGCTCTTTTACATCCCACATGTCAGAGTAGCTTCAGGTGGGCTCCTAGAGGCTATTTCCTCTTTGCTTTACACTTTCCAGGTTTTACCCACCTTTGCACCAACCAAAAACACTTTCTAGATCAAAAACGTTTTTAATTTATATGTTGGCCTAGGAACATTTGGCAGCAACCACTGGTGACATCAGTTGTCCAACTGAGAGACCTTCACAAACCAAACTTCAGATACTCTGAGAATCCGTCCTCTGGAAAAACAGGTCTTGTATGTATCAAATAAGCATCCAAAAAAGAGAGGCATCCAGGATGACGGGTCTAATTTAGTAGAGTGCACTGCTTTATTCATCTTCAATAGTTCGTTGTCCCTCATTCGCTGTCAGACACTTCCTTCAACAGGCAGATGACCAGATGTCCTAGAAAACAACTCTCGTTGTCTGGTTTATGCCTGCAAAAACTTCCCGCAAGCCAAAACCAACAACAGAGAGCGGCCGTGCAATTTGCCATGGCCAACGATAGCAGGTACGTGACTGGTGTTATCAGGAAAGTCCTCTGAGCACCCTTCCCTCTGACTCACAGGCCTTCAAGGTTAAAGACACAATTGCTTTCTCAGTAACAGTGAAGACCTTCCCCTAGTGACACTGAAGCCAGTTGTGCGGGAAACCTTCATGGTGTTTTTGCACAGACAGAGCTCCAACAGTGTCCCAGTCTATAATTAGGCATCTGAGTATTTTACAGAGGATGTATTCAAGGAAGAAAAGAGTAAGAAAGTTTTATACGCGCTGCTCTGCCCAAAAAAAGATTATGAAAGGCACAGCAAAAGCTATTTACCAGTCTTATGGGGAAAATCAACTTCATTTCATTCAGTTAAAGCTGAAGTAGATGTTTGATAATCGTGTGTGTGTCTGAAGACCTGTTCAGTTACAGCCTCTAACCAGTGTGAACATTTAGATCAGTCGGGAGAGCTGTGGGGTGTAAAGGAAGGGGAATAAAAAAGGCAACAAAATAACCCCCCCAAAAAGCCACAACTCAAGTCCTAATGTAGTCCCTCTATCACACATGGAAGGGACCTTCAATACCGGATATGTAAAAGGCCATATTAAAAAAATAAAATTTCATGTGACTAGATTAACAGTCTTCCAAGAGTCCCTCTAGGTTTTGATCGTGGCTGGAGGTTTTTGTAGAGCTTAGATAAAGACAAATCGTTGCATTAACGGATAAAACTTCTTCCATACAAAATCCAGTCCAAAGGGCTTACTTACACAGTAAGCAGAATGTCTTACGTAACACAAGATTGCAAGTTTTCACCTCCAACGCAGCAGCTCTCAGAAAGCTGCACAAACAGTAACTTCTCCGAGCTGCCAAGGGGAGCAGGGGAAGGACCCAGTTCATTTCTTCTGAAAGAAACCCATGATGGAGACCTGTTTATTGGCCTTGGTGGCAGTGGCTGACGCCTTTTTTGGGTTCTTCTTTTCCTCCTTTGGTTCCTTCTTGATGGTGGGTGCGGGTTGCCTGGGAGCAGCTGATGCTTTGGCCTTTGCAAAGTCATCCTCACTGTCTGTGCAGGATTCACTCTCGTAAACCTTCTCAGTCACTGAATAAAAATAAACAGATAAATAAATAAAGGATAATGGTTAAGCCTATGCACTAAAGGGCAGTGACTTCTCCGCTGCAGCCTTCCCTCTACACCAGAAATGAGCGTGTGGGGTTCAAGGAAGAGATGCCAGGCACAAGGAATTAAGTCCCTTTCCTCTAGGTTATGCAGGAGATCCAGGAGCACTGGATCCAGTACTTCTGGAGTCCAGAAGACCAGACTTCAGGACTGGTTTTCTCTACACTGGGTCAAATCTCCCTCTCTTCTTAAAAATCAGAGAGCAGGTTAATGACCTGGGAGCTTTAATGCCATCCAGTTCTTCAAAATCTGTGAAAATGGCTCAGTGTCCCCAAGGACATCTACGTGCAGCCTGCACACGTTGCTTCAAGACCTTTATATACAAGCAGGGCAAATATCAAGAAATCCTTTGAAAAATAAAACTAGCCCATAGTCGGGATCAAGGACCATTACTGGACAGGACTGCCTGCTCATCGCTGCTGGTGCCCCCACGGAAAGCTAAGGAATATAAGGCAATGCTTTCTGAAAGTGGAGTCAGCTCCACTGGTGAAAACCATGGAATATGAGGAAATGCTGCTATCCCAGCTTTCCCAGAAGTGCTCTGGTATTCTTCTGCTCAGTCATTTTTCATGAGGGACTGTATTCTTTTAAACAGATGTCCTAACTTCCTTACTTCTGGGAATCTAGCTTTAACTTGCATTAATACATCAAATCAAATAAGGGTTTCTATGTAATCAAAGGTTAGGAAGAGAAATGGTATGAAATCCTGCTCTTTGGTGTTAATGAACACTCAAGCAGGGACTATAAATCCAAGCTAACTTAACTTAAGAGGCAACTGGCTTTCCAAGAGCAGCTTTAAGAGACCACCAGCCCGTGACTGAGCTTTAAAAGTTACTGAGTGTCACCCACATTGGTAATTGCTGGCAACTCCAATGGCACATGCTTAATCCCCTCCAATTACAAGATAACACAGCTGAGATTAACTCCCTTTTTTACTCACCTGATCTGCAAAACTTGGTATTTGAGGCAGCTGAGAGCATGCAAATAGAGTTACTGATACAGAGTGGCTCAGCTCACAGCTGGGAATCCTTAAATCACTCACTCAAATGTGTGAGAGCTCTAAGCTTAAAAGTCAGTGCTGTGTGATCAATTTACCTGCAACGTAGGCACGTTTACTCCAAAACTGAGGTCCACATATGCCATTTCAGGCTTTAGCAAGAGCAAGGTAGAAACGCATCGGCTTTAACCTCAATAATTGCCCTTTGCTATAGATTGTGAGCACACACTCAACTGATTGTGTCCTAACTGATGCACAGTAACATGCCTAGTGCTTGACTCCACATATGCTTTAATTGCTCAATTTCCCCTCAGGGCTAAACCTTAAATTAGCTTTGCTTTTTGACACCAATTCCTTGCTGTTGCAGCTCTTGTGAAAACAATCTGTTTAAAAAAAAAAAAAAAAAAAAAAAAAAAACCCACACACACAGAAAATGCAAGTACAGCCTAATCTGAATGGTGAGATTCAACATCTCTATAAACTAGCCCTTGTTGAAAAAGAAAAAAAGACATCAGGGAAAGAAAATTTCAAAAGATAGCAACAATATGCATTAGCCTGGAGATTTGCAAGTTATTTGGCCTCCCTGCGAGTTATTGGCAGGGAAAGGGGGGGAGACTGGACAATAAGCAGAAAGCAAGTTCTGCGCAACAGCCTGGCATGTTTTTACTGCAAAAAGCAGCATCTCCTTCCTATCCAGTTCTATCACGGATCCATCCATCTCTCCTTTCTAGATGCACGGTCTTCCAAGCGCACAACAGCCCTTGCATTTCCCTTTCCATAACATCATAGTGGATATGAACTGTAAACCAAAGGCCTGGATTTCACAACAGACTATTAAAGCTATTGGGGGGGTGGAGTGAAGGGAGAAACACAGGCAACTGGCCCAGCCCTCATGCATTTGGAAAAGGCAAAACAGAGAGAGAAAAGCAAAACTTTGCTGGAAACTGAATCCGGAACAGTCATTACTGCGAGCTCTGGACACAGACCTTGTTAAACTTTACTCCCAAGCTAATTTTTTTTTTGTTGTTTTTGTTCTCTTTTTATTCCAAGTGTTTTAATGGCTCTATCTGGGCTGTGAGTGCAAAACACCCCATCGTGCAGCTAGCCAGATCATCAACAACTTTGACGGAGTCCATTTCTTTGACAAAAACACAACAGTACTTGAGATTTCAGTTACTATAATAGCCAGCTGATGAGTGTTAGCCTTAGTTTCTTAAAAGGAGACAATACAAAGTTAATACAAAACTTAAGATACGACTGCACAAACAGGTGCAAAGAGACCTAAGCTGACTCATGTCCAGGCAGCTTCAAGTTTGGGCCAGGCAAGTTTGCATCTCCCTCTGCCTATGCATGATGGCAAAGCTGGCAAGCACAGGAGCTTCTTCTAGAGCTGGCCGAGCTCCTGGTCACCTACTATTCAGATAAGCAAGACTGGAGAACCTTCAGCAGGTCACATGGCTGGGCTGACAGCGGTGCTTGAAAAAGCATTTCCACCCTCTTCACTTTTAAAACCTGCAAGAAGCGTTTCTTAACTACTGCGGCTCTACTTCCATGTCAGGATACAGGGGAAGAAATAAGCAGTGTTATTACACAACTTCTCAAGGTCACTTCTCAAGGAGACCATGTCCAGCTTGCAATTCAAAGTCAGCCAGGCTTTGAAATTCAAATTCAATTCTCCAGCCAGACTAAAATTCAAAGCCTTGGGCTCTCAATACTTGTGTGAAGACTCTCTTGCCTCCCAACAGCAGGGCTGTCCTTATCAGGTAGGGACATCCCACCTAAGCTCCCGATGTTTCCTTCTTGGACCCAGTTTATCTGGGACACTTAAAAATAAGTATATTCATATATATAAAACTTATAATCAAGCTGTGTTGCACAGTTCTGCAGACACAAGGAACTCCATTTTTTCTCCAAACTTAGCCCTCTCTCTGTACAATCTTTAAAAGCTTGTGCCTTTGGAAAGAGGAGCAAATGAAGATTTCATTCTGCTAAGAGGGGAACTCAGAATATCAAAAAGATTCAGTCCATGACTCCCTACCACTCCTTCACCAGAAGGGCAGTTACTTCAGGCCAGGAACATGAAGCTGAAGCAAAATAACAAAGTGGTATCATGAACCTCTTCCCAAGCCTTGGACAGGCCTAGCCTGTGAAAATAAATCTTCAGCACATTTCTAACAGAGCAGGGTGGAGGAGACAGCTAGTCTTACCCATGCAGCCTTCTTCTTCATCAATGAACATTTTGGATTTCAGCACACGCTTCCGTTTTCTCTTCCTCCCTCCAGCTGAAGCCTGAAGGACAAAGTGACATTGTGAGAAATCAAAAATTAAGGTCCGGGTTATAATGCAGCCAGGTTATAAGAACATCAGCACCCGGAGCTAAATCTAGTCTCTTCAGTAAAGCTGAGCATGGTTTGGTAACTAATTCTGGCCCTTCCCAGGCTACCCTGGTCTCATTTCTGCCAATGCCACAATTCTCCCTGTTCTACCAAGACAAATTTGAGAGAGGCAAAACAGAACTAAACGAGGCAGCAGCTTTTTCTATCTGTAGCACAAGGGACACACTCTCCCTTCTGGGGGATGTGACATGTTGAAATTTGTTTTGCTGGAAGGGTGTGTTGCGGTTGTCTCAACATACCCCTGAAGAATGAAAAACAACAAGGTGTGTGAGGCATCAGAAGCCTCGTTGTAATGCAATAACTGTCCTTACAATAACGTTACTTGTATTTTCTCAGCTCAGGGGTTCATTTCTTGCCAGTCACAGGCCACCTCTTTTAGGCAGCAGCTTCTCTGTGCTACAGGGCTGAACACCAGGATTCTCTGGTTTCATTTCTGGCCCTGCCTTGACTCCTGAGGCTGAGATTTAGAGAGAAGACTGCTCAAATACAAGTCGCAATTCAAAGAACCAGTAGGAGGGAAAAGTAGAAAAAGAAAACCCCAGAAAACTGCACTATGTCGGCCGAAAAGCTGGAGTTTAAACAAAGTTATGTTCTAGAAAATGAATGGAATAGTGAGCACAGTTAATTTTTTGAAGCTGGACTGTGTGCAAGACTTCACAGGCAAGCAGGACCTTCCCCCTAGACTCAATATCTGAAGAGTGGTTGGGAAAACTCCCGGTGATTCAGGTAATATATGATAACCACCCAAATATGCTTTTACCTCAGTGGACACAGGCTCCAGTTCAGTCTTCAGTGCAGGTACAGGCAGTGGAGACAGCGGTTTCTCTTCCTCTGGTGTGGAAGGTGGTGGGACATCTGGTAAAAAGCACAGGTTAATTCCTTGCTTGTATGTGGGTCCAATGACCTCTTGCAGCTACTACTTCATCTCAGGTGATCTGACTTGACTCTGGGCAATCACCTGCAAGTTGTAGCGAGGTTGAGGTTTGCAACTTCTACCTCAGGTTTGGTTTATTCAAGCCAGGACACAGCATTCCAGGCTGTCAGGCAGGCAGAGGTCTAACCTGCAGTTCCCAAAGGATGGGACAGGACGGGGGAAAGTGCATTCAGTATTTTTGGTAAGCCCTAATTGGCTCTACCAAACAAAGCACTAAAATTAAGCACAGAAACTGGAAAGTTTTAGCCATGTGTTTCACTTGCTCATCAAACAAGAGGCGTTGTGATTTGTTTAGAAATTAAAGGAGTTCGGTTTAAAACCACATATTCCCAGCCCAGTAGATGACCTTAATTTCACTGTGTACCCCTCCCAGCATTGGTAAAAGAGCCATTGCTTCACAAGCGGTGCTACAAATCCCAAATAATCAGTGCTATTAGCTTGAAACGTCCTTAATCCAAGAATTAAGTGCAATATACTATTACTCACCCTAATCTTGTTAATGGACATCCCAACCCTTTATTTGAAAAAAATATAGCTAAGTCTACCCTTTCATGTTTGATCATGAGACCCAAGTTCTTCTCTATGCAGCAGACAGGAGCAAGAGAGTGGAATCCTTCTGAGGCCAAAACTAACCAAAATGGTCCATGGCACCTTTACTAACCTGTGCACAGCAAAACCAGCACTGGGACCTCCGACAGCTCTGTCAAACAGGATCTTAATGAAACCTGCAGGGCTTATATACATAGGGGAAAGCCAGGGTCTGTCCTTTGTTGAGCTGGCAGAGAGCTGAAAGGGTAACGTATGTCCAGCACAGAGCAGAGGGAGAGAGCAGGACCTTGCAGCACACGGCCAGCACCAAGACTAACGCAAAAGGCTTTAAAGAGAGTCTCCTCCGAGTCCAAGAGGGGAACGTGGCCGTGTGGGTCCCGAGACATGGGGGAGAGCTAGAAACGTGGGGGGAAGAAACTCCTCGCCTGACCTATTGCTTAATAAGAACACAGGGGCCGTCGGGCGGGAGGATGGGGAGGCTGTTTGGCTTCTCCTCGCAGGCTCTGCTGGCTGCAGCGCTGCGTTCAGACTGTCGTCGTAACACGAATTCTGGATCTCGAGCTGTCCCAACCGATTAGGTCAGTGTTAAGAATTATGACTGTGCCAGGCACGCGGCCAAGTGACCTTCACAGGTTAAGAAGGGCTCAAGTGAAACAGTGGTTGGCTGCCAATGCTGAATAATAAATTACATTCTTCAAACAAGGACTCAGCCTCCTAACTACTTCAGTAAGCGAGGCGCAGAAATGCAAACAGAGTGGAATAACATGACTCGGTATTTCACCTTGCTGCAAATAGCTGGATCTGGCAGCTGCACAGAGATAAAACCAAACAACTGATCTACTCGAAGGCACTAAGTGCCGAGGCAGGCCGAGCACAGCTGAGGAGCTGCAGGCAGCTCCAAACGCTTAATATTTACCACAGTCTCACAGCAACTGCTGGCTCAGGTGCCCAGAGCACCCAAAGAGCTTCACAGAAGGGCAAACTTAGCAGTCAGATCCATTGTAAAAGTCTTAGGAGAGTCTACGCTTGAAGGGCTGAAAACTGCCCTGGGGGAAACTGCAGCTCCTGCCACACCGAAGCAGAGGTTGACGAATGTTCTTCAGGATAATTTTCCCCATCTCTACTGTTTTCACTTGGGGGAAATTCGGTGTTTTCTTCAGCCCCCTTCAAACCAGTTTCCACAGGTGTGGCAAACAAAGTCTTTTCTCCCCATGTCAGAGGGTTTCTGCCGCCGAAAAGCTGCGTCTCTCCCTTTGTCCTCTTCCAGCCAGCAAGGCCCTGCGACAGGCGATAACCCCCGAGGCAACCCACAACTGTGCTGCCCACAACTTACCCAACAGCAACAGCTGCACGAAATGGATACAAGCCGGGCAACTGGCTGCACCAAGGATGTAAATTCTGGCTTTGTTCAGCTTGCTTCCAGCCTGCTGGATAAACTGTGAAAAGCTCCAGTGCTTCTGCTGTAGCTCTCGGAGCAACAGAATTTGTAGGTTCCAGTGCCACCGAAATCACCATCCAAAGTGGCTGTAAAACACTTGTCAACACGATGAAACGTTGCCTGTGTTGGTATAGCTGAAGCTGCCAAAACCTCCTGTCCTCTGTGGACACACTTGTGTAGTTTATTCTGGCACTGGAAGCAAAACAACCTGCCCTGACTAAGACACCCTCATACCAATATAAATTTTTAATGAAAAAAGTCATTTTTAATGGAGACGATCGCCTCTTGCGCCTTCTGTGCTTCCAACTTGATGCAATTTGCTGACGCTTGGGTAAGAATAGCTTCTTCGGGGCTGATTTGGGGAATTCGGAGCAGATTAAAAGAGAGCAACGCAAAAGGCTTGCACTGATACAGGCGCCCACGCAGCACTTTGCATCGGTCACATGGGCCCGATTTAAAACCTACGAACTGTCACATCTGAGAGCAAGCAGTGATTTTACCAGCACACCAGGCAGCTCCGTGGAGGGCTGTCTGAACTCTGCTCTGTCACAGCCGTGGCTGGGGACGAGTACCCATCTCCCTTAGGGCTCCAGCTGCACCCGCTTTTAGCCCCCGTTTGCCCCTTTCAAGGGTAAATGTTCTCAAGGTCCAGCTTGTACAATTTTTTCCTTTAAGTACTTCCTTTATCCAATTTTTACTCTTATGCTGGAATGCAGTAACTAACATTATATATACACACTGGACTACAGTACATAGTATTACATATATTACCAATTTGAATTCAATCCGAGTATCTCAGAGTTTAAACCTCTCTCCTTTGACCCAAATGGATTTAGAACGGCACAGCAGAAGCAAACCCCTAATGCAGAGCTGATTGAGGTGGTTTAGATGGCCTTTAACTTAAGAAGAAAGAAGACAGCAGCTCTCAGCTCTTTGAAAAAGGAAATAACACAGGTTAATCTGTATAATATACAAATTTGTACACGCACCACTATGATTTGCCTAAATCTGCAATTCTAACGCATAACACAAAGCCAATTCTTCACACATTACAAAGTTACTTCTCCAGAGAATATGGAAAATCCAAAGACAACTCATGGAGGAAGAGCAACAAGAGAATTTTCCAAATGAAGAGTCAGACTTTTTGCTTAGTAGTAGCTTGGATAGGGGGTAAAATTCCCCACTCTCCAAGAGAAGCAGGAAAGTATCCTTAATTCTACTCTATTTAATGTCTAGGGCTACTACTTTAGCATATAAGAAGACAAGTAGACCCCTAATGTCACCATTGGGCCAGCTCTGTGGTTTTTATTTGCCAATCCAGTTGAGCCACACTTAAGAGCCCCCAAAACCACAATAGGGCATAGCTCATAACAGGGTCTCCATGTGGTCGTACCACAAACCTGCAATTAAGGACTCGTTCCTGCCTGTTCCAGCTAGCAGAGAACTGAGGAGCTGAGAGATTCCAGCTCAAAGAGTGGCATTTCAAGCAGCTGAAGGGGCTGATTTCAGTCTTCTTGCTTAAGAGCTACACAACGCAGCTTGTCAGTTGGCCGAGTGGTGACTAAATGGAAAGACCAGATAATAGCTTACAAATATTTAAAGAAATAAATACCAAAGAGTGTGGGCATATGTATTTTTTATGGCTAAACAAGGAGCTGCACACAAGGCATGTGATGAAATTACGACTGATCATGAAGAACAGCTTCCTGAGAGATTTATCATCCTGTGGAACAGTTTGAGCAGAAGTGATGGATGCCTGATGACAGAGATCACTTGAAATTATGCTGGGCAAGAAAGAAACCATGAAAATAGCAGCCTCTTTGCCACCTTAGATATCCAGTAGTATCTCCATCCCTCATTTTATTACAGATTCTCTTAATTTCACAGACATTTCTCATGTCCTAGCCATAATAAACAAGCAAAGAGCTTCGGTCCTCCTTCTGGAGTCCACCTCTTTGCTAACACAACCCATTAGCTGTTTTACCTCTTTTTACTGGAGCTGTACACCAAACTGATGGTTTCAATTATTCGCCCATAATGATCTCCGAATTCTTTTCCTGATCAGCTTGCTGGATGACTGTTCCATTTAGCACATATTCCCTAGCGTGGTTCCCAAGTTATTTTCCAGTTATCTACATTGAACGGCATTTGTCACCTCAATTATCCAAATTCTTTGGAATCTGGCTCTGCTGCTCCTCGTTACGAGCCCAAGTCCTGCGATGTTCTGGGCACCCTACGTCTATCAAAGCCAACAAACACTGAGGAGACGCAGAGTCGCATCGGATACAGCTCAAGCGTTTTCCCTCCAGTTTTTCTATTATCTATTTTTTGGAATCTTGCTTCCAGTGCTGTCTTCCAAACGATTTCTATAAACAGCTTGAATAAAGATACTAAAAATGACCCTTGGGGGGTGGGGGTCATATAGCAAGTGTTTACAGCTCACCAAATGAGCTGGTTATGACCAGTTATATAATTCTGGAAGGCGCTACGTCTTTCACGAGAGATTTGAGAACCTATTTCACGCAAGTCAGTGCGACCGGCAGCGCACGTGGTGAAGGGAGGGCCACACCCCAGTTAAGCTAATACAAAGACTAAACGACTGAGGCATCTCAACCCCATGCTCAAGGGCCAGCAGCCCAAAAGAAACAGAAAGCTCAAACTACAGCCATATTTGCATGGTCTTTAATCCTCTAAACTATTACCTCCATCGTTGACCAAGAGCCTTGCAGAGCAATGTTGTTGAAATCAGGCCCCTGACCTACATGCCTGGTTGTTTTCATATCTTTTACCTTCGTCATCACTGCTGTCAGACTGAAGCTGCTTGATTCGCCTCCTCTTTTTCCTTAGATTTTCAGGCTCTCTCTCCTCCTCATCACCTGACTTGTCCACCCTCTTCATTTTACTGCAGCAGGAAAGAAAAAAAAAAGAGAAAGAAGAAAAAGAAAGGATGAACATGTGTTATCTCATGTATTCATGACAACATGTGTATTCAGACAAGTACATTTATGATAAAGGGATAGAAGGAAAGCAAGAAATCAGATATGTCTGCACCTCAAACATGAGTATTATATATGCTGAAGCATACTCATATATATGACCAGGCATAGGAGCATTTTTATGCTTTCCAACTGTACCCATATCCAGTTCTTCAAATGACAAGGATTTCTTTAGCCCCTCTACAGCGCAGCGTTTTGCCAAGTACCTCACCTAGCTTGGCCACAGCAACCTGGCAAGAGCCCCTTACTGATCTTGTCTCTCGAGCTCCGGCTCCCAAACACGAATGTCCCCAACAGGATCCCTCAGAAACTCCTTTGACAGACTGCTTGCCACTGACTGCCTATGAGGTAGTGTCTCAGAATCCTGGAGCCATTTTTAAAGACTACTGGAAAAATAAAATAGCTCCTTTCTTTTTCATGCTGGCGAGACGCGTCAGACTAACGAGCCTGCAGGCTAAAGCCCACATATCCTCACGGAGCTGGGACAGCACGAGTGGCCTCCCCAACACCACGTTGCCAATGAGCAGTTTCCAGGCCCGTGGCTTTTTGAGCAAGGTGATCAAGACAACAAGGAGTTAGCGCTAACTGTGATGGTGGCCTGGGCGGTGCACTCCCTTAGGCAGCAAGAAACTGATTGAGACCACCAATTAATTACTCACAGGCCACCAAGGAGCCATCAGACTGTAATGATTTTTGGTCTCTGTCAGTTTGGGTTGGATTAAACACAAAGGGCTGCACTTGAAATTTGCTTGGAGGCTCAGCCCAAAATAAACCAGCGACATCGAAAGCGGCAGCACATGAGCTGCAGCAACCAACAGGCAGAACTTTGTGTGCTGGAAGCTGTGTAGGGACAAGCTCGGGAGGAGACGACCCTCCCTGCAGCACAGGGGCTCCTGCCAGCCCCCCAGATTGCTGCCAGGGTCCACACCGAGCCTGTTTGCAGTGTGAGGCTGTCCCATGGAAAAGCCACCTCCTCCCACCAAGGCGGCCCTGGCCTGCGTCCCTTCCCAACTGCAAGGGCACAAACGGCCCGAAGGCATCTACTGCACTCGCCTAAATGGAAAAGAAATATTAGGAAAACATTCTAAGAGAGATAATTTTAGCCACGTTTAATGCAATTGAGTAGTTGGAAACAGGAGGTGTGCCAGCACTGGACGACCAGCCAGCTCTGCACAGGCCATCAACAAGTGGGTTAACAGAACAGATGACAGGGACCCTGAGAAGCAATGCCCACCTTTTTTTGTCCTTTTGCTGAATTTTAGCAGACTCTGTTTTCCTCCCAGGCTTCTCTGCTGTGGTGCTGGGGGATGATTCTGGTTCTGCTACAGGACTTGAAGGTTTGACTACTTCTTTTTCTTCCTTTGGCTGCTCAGCTACAGAATTGACTTTAAGTTTATCTGCAAATAAAGCATTAAGAATCAACAAATATTGGGCAATCGGTGAGAAATGGAACTTGCAGAAGAGCTGGCTAAATGAAACCCTGCATGCCAAAAAAAACA
Source organism: Nothocercus julius (assembly GCA_013398735.1). Taxonomy (NCBI): domain Eukaryota; kingdom Metazoa; phylum Chordata; class Aves; order Tinamiformes; family Tinamidae; genus Nothocercus; species Nothocercus julius. Next base: position 430,303 of record VZSV01000049.1, on the reverse strand, counting down.
GAAGGCACTACAGACCATGGGCAAAAGCATTAAGGGATCTACATTGACCAAATGTATGGAAAAAAAATAACAGACATTCATTTCCAGCCCATCTACCAGTTTGGTTCCCTTCTGTCGGCTCAGCCCAAACATGCTGCAAGCAAAGGGCAGCCCCCCTGGGGTAAGAGAACATCCATCTTCTGGTGTCCCTTAAAACCCAGGGTTTTAATGAAGCATCAAAGAGCACAGAAACAGAAGAATCGGGGCTGAGGAAAATCAGAGCTGTGTGCAGGGCTCATGCTGCATAGCACTACAGCCCATGATTACTAGTTTCAAAAGTGCACAGGCTACCTCTTCCCTCTCCCCCTTCACCCCCAAAACGGTCAAGAATCAACCTGTTTTGGCTACACAGCATCCTGTACCAGGACAATTCTGCTCTAAGAGGCTTAAGCTGGTTCTAGAAAAGTGATAGCAGGCAGGAGGGGATAGTAAAACAGTGTCCCCATTCATCTGTGCATCCGTCAAGCTCACAGGCAGAGCTCTTAGCACACTAGTACTCAAATACAGTCTCTTGGCTTCATTCAGCACCTTTACACACACGAAGAGAGGACGAGTTGGAAACCTGTATCAACTCAAGGGCAAGATGCCTTGGGGAAGAAAAAGTACTCAGCAATAACACGTAATAATAGCAATAACTACACTTCAATAGGAGTAGAAGCTATTGAGAGGACTAAGAGATGTCACATCAACACCTTCCTGCCAGCAAAACAGGCTGGCTGCTTCGCTGAGCAAGGGAAAACATCTCATATATAACAGCGTGAATGAGAGCTATCTGATTTATGATCAATGCCACAGAGGTAGAGGACTCAATAGTTAACTTGGGGCTTTCTGGCAACAGCGAAATCTTTGAAGCCAGGAGAGACATATCAACACGGAGAAAATAAATCTCTCTCCTGGACCTAACCTATCTTTTCTATACATATAATCATTTCCAGTTCTGCTCCGTTTGCTCTGCCCCGACAAGAAGCTCATGGGTTTCCTCAAAGAGCAACCTGACAGGGCGAAGCAGAGAACCTGCCCCACGGCAAATCATGGAAACAGATCCAAGAAGATTACAGCTTCACCAATACGTTATTGTCACCATTTCAGTTTCCTGGGTGTTCTGAACACTAACTTTGGTCTACAGATCTTCTCGGATCTCAAGAACTTAATTATGGTAGCAATTGCCCTTAGCATTGTAAGGGTTGGCCTGAAAATGTCCTCGGCTCCCTCAGTCTGAAGGCTCCTCAGAACAGGAGCTCTGAGATGCCCCACAGTGCTGTGCACTGTGTGCTCAGTGCTGCAAGCACTAACAGATGTCTGCTACGAAGAATTTTGCTGTTTATTCTCTTCCAAAAACTCTTCCTTCGATCCTCTTCTATTCTAAAAGCATCTTTTGAAGAAAGTCTACAGCCCTTTTCCAATGCCTATTCAACAGCTTCAGCGTGTTGTCTTTACACTTGAGTAATTTAGGTTGGAAAGGACCTCTGGAGGCCATCTAGTCCAACAATTTACTCAAGGGGAAAAAAGACTCCTCATTTTTCTACTCTGATTACTAGCTCTTCAATTTGCAACGGAGGAATTAACCCTAAATATAACTATAGACTCTTCAGTGATTTGTGATGAAAAGCAAATGTCATTAAGACACTCTGTATAACAGGTTTTGGCAATCATTTCACCAATAGCCAATCCTCCAGCCAAAAAGTACTCACTTTAAATCAGTTTTCTTCTGCACTAAAAATCCTTCCTGGGTTAGTTTGCACAAATATGTCATTTTAATTGATCTCCACCCAGCAAGCCTTTTGTCAGAAAAATTCCACTTAAAACTTTTAATTTTTTGTCTTGAGCTGCATAACAAAAGTTAACTCCTCTGAGTTCAAAAAGGCAGAGAAATTATATAGAAAACTGTATCAGCAGAGAAAATATAACCAAAACCCAACTAGCCTCAAGCCTTATGGTTTGGGAGAAGCGTTCTGCTCTTTGTTACTTTAATTTATACCTCCCCATCACAACCGTATAGCAAGATACCAGGTATCAATAACTATCTTTAAATCACTATTTAGCAAAAACAGTAAGTTTCTAATATTCTTTCAGATTTTTTTTTTTTTTTAAACTGCAGATGGTTGATAGCCGACCACAACAGCTTCAGAAAACAGCTGTATGTTATAGAGCACTTACTCATGGCAGCTTTTCCGAAGAAATTGGTCATTACATTGACCTTTGCTGGTGGTTTGCTGCTCGTCGTAGACACCTGGAAGCAAAGACAAGAGCAAGCACAGGAATTATGTGTTGTCTACATTTAGCCCAGTATCTAACTAAAACAGACAAGGGCACCCCAAGAACCCTTGAAACATGGCCCTCAAAACGCCTACTATTGATTTTGGACGAGTACACTGATTTTGGACACAGATTTTATTGACTAATCAAACACCTTAGATTTCAGTGCTGGTTTAGGAGAATTTAAAGACCCCAAATCATGGATCTAAGGGACAACAGTACATTACTCACCACTCCTCAGTTATGCCTTCAAATCTAACTTAGGTCCCATTCCCATCTGATGGCTCACAGTGTTACTGAAATAAGTGGTTGGGATTTGGATCAGTTCCCAGTAAAGAACCGTTCTTTTTTGCAAAATAGCAGTACCTCAATTCACAGTAACCAGCAGAGGAAGGAGCACAGATTGGCCAAACCATGAAGACTTCATCCAGCTATTCTGGCACATCACACTGTTCTGCTGAGCCGTATGCAAAAAAAAAATAGGACTGCTCTATTCTGTTAATATAGCCACAACCCAAATGAAAAAAAAAATACATATAAAAATTA
>VZSV01000049.1:383020-403960 GCA_013398735.1 Nothocercus julius | reverse complement strand
GAGAGTCCAGCGAAGGGCCATGGAGGAGACGGAGGGGCTGGAGCAGCTCTCCAGAGAGGAGACGCTGGGAGAGCTGGGGCTCCCAGCCTGGAGAAGAGAAGGCTGAGAGGGATCTCATCAGTGAGCACAAATCTTAGGGGAGGGTGTCCAGAGGATGGGGACAGACTCTTTGGGGGTGCCCACCATAGGACAAGAGGCAACGGGCACAAACAGAAACATGGGAAGGTCCATCGGAATTTAAGGAAAATCTTCTTGACAGTGAGGGTGCCAGAGCGTTGGGCCAGGTTGCCCAGAGAGGCTGTGGAGTCTCCATCCCTGGCGATACTCAAAATCTGCCTGGAAAAAAATCCTTGGAAACATGTTCTAGGTGATCCTGCTTGTGCAGGGAGGGTTGGATGAGGTGCTCTCCAGATGTCCCTGCCAACCTCAAACCTGCTGTGATTCTGTAACGTCCAAATCTTGCAGTGCTGAGGCACTCACAGAATAACAGAAGACCTCTTTGGCAGAGACCTCTGGAGAGCGTCTCCTTCAACCCCACTCCGGGGTCACCTAGAACACGTGGCCCAGGACCGTGTCCTGGTGGCTGTTGAACATCTCCAGGGATGGAGACTCCCTGGGCAACCTGGCCTAGTGCTCACAGTGAAGATTTTTTCCCCATGTTCAGACAGTCCTTATTGTGTTTTAGTTAGTGCCCGTTGCCTCTCGTCCCATCTCTGGGCCCTAGTGAGAAGAGCCTGGGTCACTCCTCTCTGCATCCTCCATTCAGACACATGGATAAGATCCCCCTCAGCCTTCTGTTCTCCAGGCTGGGAGCCCCAGCTCTCCCAGCGTCTCCTCTCTGGAGAGCTGCTCCAGCCCCTCCGTCTCCTCCATGGCCCTTCGCTGGACTCTCCCGCAGCTCCACGTCCCTCTGGTCCGGGGCAGCCCAGCACTGGTCCCAGCGCTGCACACGTGGCCTCCCCAGGGCAGAGCAGAGGGGCAGGATCCCTTGACCTGCTCTGCCTCCTGCAGCCCAGGAGACCATTGGCCCCCGTGGCCACCAGGGCACACTGGAGGCTCGTGGTCACCTTGTTGTCCACCACGATGCCCAGCTCCTTCTTCAGAGCTGCTCTCCAGCAGGTCATCCCCAACCTGTGCTCGTGCATGGGGTTATTCCTCCCTATGTGAAGGACTCTGCTTTTCCCTCTGTTGAACTTCATGCGGTTTCTCCGTTCCCACCTCTCCAGCCTGCCCAGGTCCCTCTGGACGGCACCGCAGCCCTCGGGGGTGTCGTCCCCTCCTCCCAGTTTTGGGTCACCTCTGAATTCGCAGAGAGGACAGACTCTCCGCTCCTTCATCCAGCTCGTTGATGACCCCTGGAGGACACTGCGAGCTATGGGCCTCCAACCGGCCTCTGTCCTGCGGATCATGGAATCATTCCGCTTGGAAGAGACCTCCAAGATCATGGAGTCCAACTGCAACCCCTTCAACACCATGCATGCTAAACCGTGTCCTTAAGGGCCTTGTCTGCACGTTCCCTGAACACTGACTCCACTTGACTACTCTCACCATGTAGAAATTCCTCCTAATATCCAATCTGAACCTTCCCTACCGCAACTTGAGGCCATTTCCTCTTGTCCTACCTGTGGTTATTCTGCAGAAGGGATCGGCCCCCGCCTCACTACAACCTCCTGTCAGGTAGTTGTAGAGAGCGATAAGGTCTCCCCTGAGCATCCTCCTCTCCACGCTAAATAATCCCAGCTCCTGCAGCCGCTCCTCAGAAACTCTGTGCTCCAGCCCCTTCCCCAGCTTCGTTGCCCTTCTCTGGATACGCTCCAGCACCTCCATGTCCTTCTTGTAGTGAGGAGCCCAAAACTGCGCACAGTATTCCAGGTGCGGCATCGCCAGTGCTGCGTATGGGGGGACGATCCCTGCCCTGGTCCTGCTGGCCTGCACAACCCTGCAAGCTCTTCCATCCAGCCGCTTCTCCATCCTCCTCACTGCATGAGCATCCCCGGCCCCACGGCAGGGCAGGCGCCGGCCCGACGCCCCCCGCACTGCACTGGGCTCCCCTGGGCTCTTCCAGGGCAGCTCCCCGCTCCCCCAGCCCTTCTTGGCCTCCTCGTCGGCCACAAGAACCAGGACCCAAACCCATAACGGTGCTGGCCCAGCGCATGTGCAGCCCTCTGGAGACACCGTCCTGTGGAAACACAAGTGTTTCCATTTTATTTTCATTACTTATTTATTGCTGTCCATCTTCCTCCGGGGCGGGAGAGGAGGTAACTCGATCAGCTCTTCTCCAAGATAGCGGATCCGTCATTGCCTGTGTTGCCTTAAAGCGATTTTCCGGGACGAGAGGAGGTCGTTATTAGGGGAACGGGGCTGCTCCCGGATGCACCAGCTCTGCCTTTGGGCCGGGAACCTCCTCCTGCATCCCAAACGCCCTATTTCTGCCGAATGCACCCGTTCATCGAGCCAGACGCGCAACCCATCGCATCTCTATTTTTCCGCACATGCACGGGGCTCTGCGCTGAGCAGAGCCTGCGTGCGGGCTATTAATACTGATGGGAAGGATTAAAAATAGCCGGGTCTGCGTTAAAGGTTGCCTGTTTGCAAAGGACCCGGCCGAGGCCGAGCGGGAACCTGGCACACCGACCCCCCCGTGCCGGCCGCGGCAGCTGATTAAACCCCGGATTAATTGCTTGGTCACGGGAGCCTCCAAAACGCGTTTTAGCAGCAGCGAGGGGAGTGCCGAGAGGCCACGAGGCTGAATTCCCCTATAAATAAAACAAAAGAGGGGCTGCCGAGTCAGGAGGTGGAAATGGCCAGCGGAGAGGTTCGGGATCGCCCCTCTCATTGCACGAACCCCGAGGGGAGAAGAACGACCGGGAATACCATGGGCAAATTGCTGACTGGAATAAAAACCTGTCACTTTTCTGGCTTTGGGGACATCTGCAAGACCCCATGGAAGAGTTTCAGACCCTCCAGGCTGCAGTTGCTCCTGAGGAAACTTTCCGAACGAAGCAGCGAAAACACTTATTTGGGTGTTCCTATTGCCAAAAGAAAAGCCTGTTCTCCAAGGAAATTATCAGCAAGGAGTGTTGATAGTTAAGGGATTGCCAGCTCTCCTGTGTGGGTAAAATCCTGGTGTTAGGACTGGAATTTGGAGATGGGATAAATTAAAATTATCCCATAAACACGTAGGAGAAGCTGGGATGGAGGCTGGGGAAAGAGGCAGGATCTGAAGCAATCAAGACGTGAATGTTCATTTTAACACCACGCCTCATTGCCTTCCCAGGTCCTTGCGGGGTTTTTGTCAGGACGCCCTCGCATTTGGCGAACTTTGAGCAGGCATTTTAAGGAGGGGAGGCCGAGGAGGAGGGTTTTACACAAGAGAGGCCGGGGCACCCTGAGGCAGGTAGACCTGCTACCCCGCCTCGGGCTCGGCAGCTTCCCCTCACCGGCGAGGCGGGCGCCCGCAAGGTCTGCCGGGAGTTGTAGTCTCAGCCCGCGCCGCGCGCGGCGGCTGCGGCCCGCGCTCGGACTACATTTCCCAGCATGCACCGCGCGCGCTTGTCCTGGGGCGAGCCAGCGCCTGGGGGGGGTGCTAGTGCTGCTAGGGGGCGTGGCCAAGTCACAGCTGCCGTTATTGGTCAGGCCGTGGTGGGGGGCGGGGCCGGTGTTGTTGTCGGGCCGCGGCGGCGCGCGCGGGTTGGGTCCGTTGGCGGCGCGGGGACGCGCGCGCCGCGACCGTTGCTGGCGGCCGTTACTCGGCGTCGGAACCGTTGCGCTGAGGTAAAAAGCGGCCCGCCCCCCGCCGCTTATCTCCTGGCGATGTTCGCTGCCGCCGTGGAGTGAAACTGCCGCTGTCCCTTCTACTGTTACCTCCCCTTCCTCCCAGCAACGGCTCGGCGCTCCTCGGCGGCGACATGGGCGAGCGCGGGTCCGGCGGCGATGTCAACTCCAACGTGCTGGTGGCCCGCAGCACCGGCGACGCGCAGCTCGACAAGGCGGTGTGGCAGTGGCTAAGCTGGGACAAGGTACGGGGGTGGATGCGGAGAGGGGATGTCATCCTCATTTCTCACAATGCCTCAGCCTTATTCTTCCCTTTATTTTTTTTTTTATCTTTTGTTTTATTTATTTATATTTTTGTTTATTTGTCGCCATTATTATTTTAATTACTTTTTATTTATTTGTATTCATTTGTATTTATTTTTATTTTTTATTATTTTTTCTTTATTAACTTATTTTTTATTATTTTTTAATCTTTAAAATTTTTCCTCATCTTTGAGACCTTAAACATCCCATGTTCCCCCTGGGTCTGTCCCTTTGGCGTGGGGACAGGTGGCCTTTGGCGCGGGGAGCGAGGCGACCTCAATGCGGAGACGCCGTCACCCGCGGGATGGGGCTAGACGAGGTGCGCGTCCCTCTTGGCACGCGGGTGGCGTGATGGGATATGATCCTGCCGGGAGCCGCACCTGCTCCCTGGTGCTGCCGCATCCTTATCCACCCAGGCACGCGCATCCCTGGAGATCGGCTTAAGGGGGGGGGGAGGGGGTGTTTAATGCCTTGAAATGCTTAAAATCACATGACGTCATTTTCTTTTCCTTAGCTTCCTGAATCCACTCACCCTCCCTTTCCCCCTTTAAAAAAGGGAACAAATCAGGCTTCAGAAACCTACGTTCTGCTGTGATCCTTTGAATTTCAGCTCTGCCAGAGCATTGAGCGGACTGCAGGCTTGGTTAGCTCTGACTAAACTGGTCAAAGTGAGTTTGGGGGCGTTATAATAACATGGTGCTGAGGCTTCTTTGCTTAACTCCTCGTTGGAAGGAGCTTTCTTTCCAGTGGCCTTCTGGAAACACCATGGTCTGTGCTTTAAATAACATCTTGGGAGGAGGGGAGGCAATAGAGCTCATGCACACTGTGGTGGTTTAGATTTCTGTGTGTGGCTTTATTTATTTTAGTTATTTTTTTAAATACTCCTCTTTTGAGGATAAAAAAAGAGTAGCTGCCAGGAGCGTGTTTGTCCGGTTTCTTCTTTAGTGTCATTCTGCCAGGGTCAAAGCATGGGAAAGCTGGAATTTGGGGTATAAGCAAATTCTTGCTCTCCATGATGACTGTTGGATGAGCTTTCTGCTTCTCGAAAATACGTTCTTGATTTTCATTTTTATACCAATTAACACTTGTCATCTGCATGTTCTGGACTCGGAGCTGTTGCTATGAAAAAATCTGGGAGTAGTTGGCATGGAGCAGGAAAGAATGGAAAAAATCTTCACAATTACACACTTGGTAACTGCTAGATCCAGACTGAACCCAAATTAACTTTATTTGATTGTGTGTGTGTGCATATATATGTGTATATATATTACTTCACAGAAAGGTGTTTTTAAGAAAATAAATGTATCTTGAGTCTAAAAATATGAGCTAGGAAAGCTTTTTTCCAAGGGAAATGTTTTCCAAGGGAAAATACTTTGTTCTAGAATGGGGTTAGTGAAATGATATTGTTTGCATAGCTCTTTCTAAAAATGAAGTTATGCAACTAAACATGACCCCAAGAGCGAGTTTCCTTGTGGCGCTGCAGCCTTGCTTCCCGCCATGGTGTTTCCTGCAAGGATTCCTGAACTTCTGACTTAAACAAGAGAGAGCTCTTGTGAATCCCAAAAAACCCAAAATTTTATTTCCTCCTGGACTTAGGGAATGAGGTCTCTGTAGGTTTATTGCTTAGCAAACAACCTTGCAGGGAGCTGCCTCTCCTTTCCCACTGCAGCTGCCTTAGCTGTAGGGACTTGGGCTGACTGCTTTCAAAGACAAATCTGCACACGAGGTTCACAACCATATTTAGTTCTGGGAAGCATTTGTCCTCTAAGTTAATTGAAAATTGCTTGTTGTAATTAATTGTTAAAACCATGGGTGTTTTTTCTCCCTTTGGAGAGCCCTAATTAAAACTGCTTTTCGTTCTTTCAGATTTCAATACCTGTGTTAGCCTTGCTAGTACTATAACTGGTGCAGGGGGTGGCCCTACGATGATCTTCTTGCTCTTCTCTGCTTTCCCACCAGTATCCTCCATCTCCATGATGTGTTTTAACAACTAGCGTAAAGAAGAAGCTCCAGCTAATCTCTCTTCTCCCTCCTCGATTGTTTTATTCTTTTTAGACGCACTGGCTAAATTTCACACTAAGAGTGGCAGCTTCTCCTTCTTCCGTCCTTGTTCTGTGTGTTCTCCTTTTAATTACTTTTCCTTTACTCTCCAGCTTTTCCATTGTGCTCCCACATCTGTCGTGAACCCTCTAAAGGAGCCTGGGTTGCACGGAAAGCTGTGTCGCATCCTGTGTCCCCAACAAAACTGCTTCTACATAGAGCAAGTGTTTAATTCGGACCCCGGTTTTGGTAATTATTTTATCTGCCCATCTTAGGTGGCTTTATACAGTGGCGCTAATGTGCTACGTGCTTATAAGTAGAATGAAAATAAGGGACGATCGGTACAGGAGCTGAGCGCTTGCTGTGCATAGCAGCCGAGGAGGCTTTTGGGGTAATTTTGAGGATCAAACACTGGTAATTTTGAGGATCAAATCCTGGCATACCAGCTGTGGCATCGTGCAGGGAGAGTGGCACAATTAAGAGCCTGATCCTTTTCATCAAAATCACAGGGGTCAAAGAAAGGAGTCACAGTTGACGTGTGAAGTCGAAGCCCTCTCCCCCTTTCAATAAGTCTCTATGTAGAAATGAAGTTTAAAGCTCATAGCCGGTGAGTTAATTCTGTCTGTGCTGTTGCTGACAGGCTGCTCATGCACTGAACGAGCTCCACACAGCCTCTCGTTGGCCGCCTACAAAAATGTTCTGGAGGGATGTTTATACACAAAACCATTGTAATGGGCTGCTGGTGTTATGGTAGAGTGCGTGGAGAGAAGGGAGCGTTTGCAAATGCAAAAACCTTCTGAACGTGCTTTAAAGGACAACAACAGGAGAAAACAACACTCAGGAAATGTGCACAAATGGGGAAAGAATTTCTTCAAAATTACTTGGTTACGCTGCAAGCTGTCACATCAAAGGACAGCATCATTAAAGTAAGTGATTCTGGGCTGTTATGGATGCAGTCCCACAAGACTACTGAGAGCAAAACAACAAACTGTGGAATGGGAAGCCCTCTAATAACATAAATACTGTGCCTGTTGTAATAGATTATAGAGTCTTGAAACTTCAACTTTATGGCCTTATACTGATGAATAAACTGCAGTGCTGTCTTTTGCACGGAGGCTGCAAAGGGTGCTCCCGTGCTGTGTTAAAATACTGCAACCTTCAGATATCCCAGATAAGACTGAAGGATTAAGACTTGCTTTGAGGGATAGACTGTCACTTATGTCCCTTTACTTGTTTTATCAATGGCACTTCAGCATTCAGTGTGATACAGGCTCTTCTGTGTTCTGAACTGCTGGGCTGTACATGTCAGGGCAGTCTAATAGTTTTAAATTGTTCTGAGAAGCAGATGTTTTTGTTCCATGAGCAGATTTTAATGAGTGCCACGGAAAGAAAGTAGGCTCACCCTTCCTTGTAGCTGTACTTCCCCTTCCCTTGCCGCTTGATCTGGCACAAATATTCATGCAATTATTCAGGGAACTGCTCCAGCTCAGCCTGGGAAGGGAGGAGGGACTTCTTACTTTGACTCGTTCTTGCTCAAATTCAAGGTAGCTGCGTGAATGTTTATCATGATGCAGGAAAGGGGTTAGTTTGGGAAGAAGGTGAGAACTGTCTCCAGCAGCAGCAGTACTCTTCTACACTGAACAGACAACTGCTGTAGTAACACCCTGTTTAGAAAGACAGAAACTGCGTACAGCCTGCGTAAGGAAGGGAGGAGATGGATAAAAGTTTAGTTTATTGTTTAATGCAAGAAAAAGCTTCAAAATCTACAACAAATATATAAGTAGAGTGAAGGTAAGCAGAAAGATATTCTCTTCTTTACTAGACGTAGTCCTAACAGCAGGAAGAGCAGAGAGCTAAGGAAAATCTGCATGCTCTGAAATATCCCCAAATTGCAGAACGATGCAGTGATGTAGGATATTCAGCCTGTGACTTCTGCCTGGTGTGTCAATGCTGGGAAACCATCTTGAGTGAATGGAGCAAAACTACCTTGCAGTGGGTCCCTCCAGACGGGCAGTGTGGATGCAGGCTGTTCCCCAAATGTGTTTTCAGCCTGGTGTCTGCTTTACTTGCAGGCTCCCTACCAAAATAATCTGACTGATACAAAGCTGTTGTGGTTCACTGAGGGGCTTCTCTCTCCCGCTGCAGTATCCAACTTGAGTAACGCTTATCCAGCTGATTTTCACTGGAAAGTATTGGTGCTCTTGCTGGCCAGAAACCAAACTCTTGTTGAACAAGAGAAAATAAAAACCTAAATTTCTAGGTGAAGTAGTAAATGAGAACTTGATGCAGATGCTGGTTTTAAGCTAGATCTGAAAGGTGTATTAACTATCCCCCAACCAGTGCTACATTCCTGCTGCTAAAGTGTTCCTATAAATGTGTATTCTGGTGGGCTTGGCTTTTTGAGCCTGATTTCATTTCAAAAAAGCTTTAAAACACCAATTCAAAAGCCTGGCTGACAAAGCGTGGTACACTTAAACTTTGTGGTTGTTGAATTTCCTTGGAATTCACCCCTTGTAAAATCATCCTCAAGAGAGAAAAAAAAATACAAGCTTTTCGTCTTCTAGACTCTTCCTTTTTTTTTTTTTGGTTTTGTTTTGTTTCATTTTTCTACCAGACTACAGATGCAATTAGTACCTGCACAAGTCAGAAATGATTGCTGTAAACTCACAGTTGTTTCGATAGGATTTGGGCTGGAAAAAATTAGCTCTGTTAGCAAATAACATTCATTTTTAATGTGACTGGAAGTTAAAGAACCAATGAGAAATATTCACTTAATGCCAAAGAAATTAATGGAGAATTATGCTACACGAACAACCCCTTTGGTGCCAGCCCCACAGTCCTTTTCAGATTCCTTATCCTAATGAGTTACAAAAAAAAAAAAAAAAAAAAAATTAGCTTATGGCTATCAGGATAGAACTGTGTAGTACCTGGCAAATGAGAATGGAGTGTAACACTGAATTTGACAGGGAATATAACGACTGCTTTTCACTAAAACCTGAAACCCTTCTTGAATGTGTTGGAGATGCTGCAGAATCTCAGCTGCTGCGTTGGGCTGCCGCAGGAGCTGACCCCAAAGCTCTGTCGCGTATCTGCCTCTGCCAGAGGATTTTTATAAGTAGCTATTTAAGCCTGTTGTGGATGTTGGGGTATAACTTAATCTGCTTCCCTCTTCTTAAGTGCTATTATAACCACTTTAATAACCACTTTCACAGGACTCACAGTGCAAGTTATGTTAAGTTCTTGCTGAAGGCTTGGAACTAAAGTCCAGTTATTATATTTCAAAGGAAGGCAAACATGATTAATCTGGAAAAAAAATGTTACCTATCTGAAAAATGCCCAAATGGGTAATAGTATAATTTCCTTGGGGGGGGAGAGGGCAGGAAACACTATAGGGCTTGTTTCTTCTGCTGCTTGTGGAAGTCCTGGCACTTTTATACCTTCAGTCTCTTGCACATGGAATAGTCTGTCTGACTCCCACATTCTTCTTGCTTCTGCTTCTTTTTACAGTGAATTTGAGGCATTTATTAGTCAGTCTCATTCTGCCTTGTAGCGTGTTGCTAATGCAAAATAGTGCTTTCTGTGTAGGCAGGATGTGATTCTCCGAATCTCTGAATGTGCTTAGTACGGGCTACATGAAATAAGATACGAAAACGCTGCTTGACCTCTGGTTGCTCTTTACTTCCCAGCTATCAAATTGCAAGCCTCAAAACTACTTGCAAATTAAGAATAGTTCACAAACTTGTATCTAAAGCAGCAGCTTAACATCCCTGGGGGCCCTCTCATTAAGTTCGCAGATGATGCTGCACTGGTGGAAAGGGTTGAGGGGCAGAACTACCATTCAGAGGGACCAAGACAGGCTGGGGGAATGGACCAACAGGAGCTTATGGCTTGATGTAAGGAGAAATGCTCCTCTGGGGGGAAGTCAAGACGTGGAAGGGGGCCCAGGGAGGTTGTGTGGTCTCTGTCCGTGGATGTTTTCAAAATCCAGCTAGGGGAGAGTCCTGAGCAACTTGGTTGGGCCTTATAGTTGTCCTGCGTTGAGAAGGAAGTTGGACTAAAAACCTTCCAACCTGATTTATTCTGATTTTTGTGGAAGAATTTCTTAGGTGTATTCTAAAAATTCTTGTTTGTCCTTTTAATATTCCCTGCTTTTTTTCTTTTTCTCCTGCCATACAGGGTAGTGTAGTCAAATTTGGAAGGGTATTTGCCTCTCTCTTCTGTTGTCCGTTCTCCTTGTGCTCTCCCAGCACCCACACCCTGCCCTTTGCCCCTTACTCTTTTTCCTCTAGATACCAGTAGCTGTGTGAGGCTCAGAGACTTGCAAGGGTCTCTTATTTTCCCTCGGACACACTGTTGCTTTGGGAATCCTGATGCACTTCCAGGCATCATGCCAGTCCGTAAGGATGGCCCTTGCCTGGAGATGATTTTCTTCTCCCCTCTCTTTTTACTTCTTGCAACTAGCTGTTCCCAGCTGAAACACATCTGCAGAATTTGCTATATCATGGCTTGTAGATCAGCCATTGCAATGGAAAAGGAGGCAAACTGTGACCTGCCAAGTGCTGTTACCCCTGCTGAAAGTCTGACCCGAGACCTGATCAGTTAATTGATGTTTCACGTGGGGCATGGGGTGAATTGTGGTGTTGGAGCCAGTGGAGGTGCAAGGATGTCTTGGAGCAAAAGCTCCTTTTGTTAAGAAAGAAACATTTTTATATGAAACTTGTGGAAACCTCCTGTCTTTTAAGCAGAATGATCTTCTTTTTTGTTTTATTTTAAAGGACACTGAAAGGAAAGTCCGAACGATGTCCATGATAATTTCTGATGAACTTTGCTTTGTCTTCCATTAGACTTCTGGGTTGTGATTAATGGAGTTTGTCCTACTAATTCAGGCAGCTTTTAGGAGGGGGCACTTCAGCTGTTCAGTGCCTGTGGTTTTAAGCTAATTCAGTTTGCAGCTAACTGCTACCAGTTTCAGCTTTTGCAGCTTAAGAAATTATTTTCAAAGAAGTGATCCTTTAGAGCTCTATTTGTAGAGTTTAACTTAAAACTGTTCAGTTTTGAAGCTACTGTAAAGCTTTCGGTGCATTATATTATTTATCAACATAGAATCATTGTGATTAGAAAAGACCTTTAAAGCAAAAATGACAAAAAGACAGGTTTAGTAGGTTTACTAAACCTACTAAAGACCTACTAAGACAGTAGGATTAGATTTTGACAGTGACAGCTACATTTTTGCTTTAGCCCGCTTTTGTTCCTGGGCCTTTTGAAATAGTCACTTTATTACAATAAAATTTTTTTATTCTCATGTCTAAGGTATATGTGCAGGTTAATAAGCTGGTCCACAGGCTTTGAAATACTAGCTCAGGAAAGTGCTCTGAGGAGTTTAAAGAAATATTTTCTTAAACAGTGAGAAGCAGTAAGGGTCACGTCACAAACTGCCTTGAGGTCAGATTGCTGATGCTATCAAATGCACAGCGTGAAATGAGAGCATTTTTTAGATGATATTTTCGGTGATTCATTTTTGTTTCCTAGGAAGCGTTATGTAACTTCAATCAAAAGTTGCAATTAGCAAAATAAATGCCTGAGTTATGAATTGCCTCAATCTTGCAAAACATGAGAGCATGAAGTGTGAAATACACCACGTGTTACTGCATTCTTGCAGGCAAACAGCTCTGCCTGTCCTAAAAAAGTTACGGAAGAGGTTGTGTAATTTGATGATCGTACTTTAAAGCAAAATTATGTGTCTAATTATGATAGTGTGAAATGTGGTTTTCATATGCTTGCCATAAACAGGAAATTGTTCAGTTTAACTCCCTGTTTTCTGGTTGATTTCCTATGAGCAACCTAAAGAGAGAGACTTTGGTTCTCAGGATTTAATATTTGTAGTGCCTCACTCTTTTTGTTTAATTTTGGGACTTTCTTGGTTGTCGTATGGGAAATGTCTAGCTTTGGCTGTAGAGCCATTCGAGAGCCTGAATAATAATGTCTTGCCTTTTTATTTTAAGGCACCAAGGACAATAAAATCTATTTTTAATTTACACGTCACATTTTCTAGCATTTAAGATCTGCTGTCAAGCAGTGGAAATACTCTGAGATTTGGGGAGTAGTTTTATTTGCATCCTTTTCCCTAAGGAAAGGATGACATAGCTCACGTGCCCTCCTTTCCCTGCATTTCCAAGCCCTCCTAAAGCACCTGTCTCCTTGTGGAGAGTCCTTCCCAGTGCTCCAGAGGCGGTGCCGGAGCTGAAGCTGGCTGATCTCTATATTATAAATGTCAGGGTTTTTTCACCCTTGCCTTCACCTCTGCCTTTTTGAACCCTTGTTGAGGAGGTTGCTTTGAGCAGCCCCCTTTGCGGGAAGCTCGTGTGCAGGCTGACCCTTGCTGGGCTGCAGCAGCCGTCGGGATTCCTTGTGTTTTACAGCTGGGTATCAGCTGCATTCCAGATGGATCTGCGTTGCTGGCGAATCTGACCTTGGCTACTCCCTGTTCACAGGGGCCGTGGAATCTGTCTTGTCCAAACAGATTGAGGGAACCCAGTTTCTTGGTGACCAAATAATTATACAGAACCTTCAAAATATAAATGTTAGAAGGTATTATACTAATTCCTCCCCTTCTTTCAAAACAATTCCCTATGCGTGTTCACTGCCTGTTAGGATGTGTTGTAGAAGGACAGACATCAATATACATATTATTTTTCTTTCTTCTCCCCACATGTGTCCAGGGTAATATGGTTGACATTACTGCAACTGTTTCTCATTATCACAGATAATTAATAAAAGTAGATGCTTAATCTCAATCTGCCTTATTTTGCCCCACTTCTCTAGCCAAAACTGACTTGAAGGTGTAGAATAACTGTGAAGAACAAACAGGAATGGGTATGTGCCTTCCTGTGCACTCGGATGTCCATGGCTTGCCCAAATTTCAAGCTCGTGAAACTACTTGGAGAACAGAGGGCAGTTTCGATGATCAGCATCGTATTGGTTCTTATATCCAGCTTGCTGCATAACATTGCATGCGATTGCCTTGTAAGCTGTGTTTCTGAAAGACAAGTAGTGCTATTAATCTACTCATTCCTTTATTAAAGGGTCAGGGAACACATGAGGGAGACTGTAGGATCATAGTGTATTCTCTTCATTAAGAGCAGCAAACTGTTAGGTTTTAGTGAGGTGAGTGCTGCTTTGGGGATGTAGAGTGGGTTTTTTTTTTTTTTTTTTTTTTTTTTTTTTTTTTTTTTGCTTCAGAAAGGTGTCAACTCTTAAAAATAAATTCAGTGACTTCTCTGGGGAATCCTCTTTGCTTAATACTTGTGTCCTGTGCAGTGTGTTAACCACATTCTTTCAGAACTTTAATAGAATCAGGAAAGTTTCTTTTTAATTCTCTGGTTTTACTGATGAAATTCTTGAGACTCGCCTAAATACATGTGAAAATCTGACTGGTAGAGTAAAGGTGTAGATGACCTAGAGTACGGGTTTCTGGAAGATGCTGCTATCAATACGAGTCAGTGAATGCAACTTTCAAAGTTCATTTAATATGTTTTAAGTGTCTTGAGGGCGCATGCTAGTAACGAGCTGAGCGCCATGATACAGGTTTTGAGAAGACAGATTGAGATTAGTGGCAATGAGTCCCATAGTAACAATAGCTTATTCTCCATGTATGACTGTAAAGAACAATTTTGGACGGTAGTGAAAATAGCTATTAAAATTATATAATGATATACGTGATATTTTCCTCTTACCTGCAGGGGAAACTTTCTCTTTTAATCTGTTCAGATCCTGTGTACATAGTGAGCAGTGAAAGTGTCAAAAATGGCTGCTGCTTTTCTGATGAGGAAAAATACCCTTTTTTTTTGTTTGTTTGTTTGTTTGCTTGCCAATCTATGGTACATACCGGCTTTGACTGTGTGTACCCACTTGCTAAAGATTAATGCAGCTCAAAAGGACAAGCTTTCTTTATGGTTTTACAATGTCAGCTTTATTTTACCATGGTTGTTTGCAGAGCTTCCCTGTGGGTGGGGAGGAAACAAATACTGCTTTGAACTTGGGGATTTTGTCTGTTTTCCAATGGCAGAGTTTGCTACCTGCCTCTGAAACCCTGTTCTCAGGTCACTGCTTTCCTCAACAACAGACTTCCAGTTGTTGAACAGTCTGTTAATGACTACGTGAACTCATCAGGATATCAGTGGCTGCAAGAGCTCTTGAATCATTAATAAATAAGGATGAATAAATAAGAGCAAGTACCTTGCAAACAAGGCTTACAGTGTAGGCCAGTTTGTGTAAACTAGGATTTTATAGGGTAGGAAGAACCTTTTGCACCGCAGTGCTACAAAGTGTTTAAACTGGAAAGCTGCTGTAGTGATTTCTAGAAGTGAGCGACGACCTCTAATCTTCTTTTGCAGAACCCCAAAACGAAAGAGCAGATTGAAATCTTGCTGCAGGATGGAAAGCACAAGGAACTGCGGGATCGTCTCTGCTGCCGGTTGACCTTCGGGACGGCTGGGCTTCGCTCTGCTATGGGAGCAGGTTTTTGCTACATCAATGATCTCACCGTGATCCAGTCAACCCAGGTATGGTCCATAGCAGCGCAGGAGGCAACTGAAGTGATTTCACACTCGCCATTGGGATCGTGTAACATTCTCCTGAAATACAAGCTTGGGAGGTGAAACACAGCAGCCTTTGGTCAGTATCGGGTTATAGTATGAGATGCTTTAGGACTAGAAGGAAATCGAGTAGCTTGAGCAGGTTCCACTGGACGTTCTGGAAGGCAGATTGCAGTTGCTTCAACTGGAATTGGACCAATAGCTAAAGAGCTAAAGCCTATTTTACTACTCTGAAATTGGAAATCATTAGCTGTCATAAGAACCTTTAGTATTCAGCACCAAACAAAAGACTACCTTCCAACCAAATAAACACTTTCTTTCATTTTTAGTTCATGTTGTGAACAGCTATGCAAAAAAATAGCCCTGGGTAAGTGTATCAGGTGTTTTAGCAGGCAAATGAACAGGAAGTAAGATGAATATATAGACTGGCTATGCAGATCATCTGTATTGTAAAACAGTTTCCTTGTGGGCTAGGCTTCCAGTAATAGCAGAACAGTATTATCTAAAGTAGACCGGATAGTTGTAAAAAAGTGTTGCTGTTATGCATACTGGCATTACTGTAGCTTTTTTTAGTAGAGATAAAAGAAATTTATTGAAGGTATGAAGTGAATCTCAAAAAAAGTTATCGTGTTACACAAATTGCTGGATCAGAGATAGTTGATTCTTATTTTATTTAAGGTTTAATATTGCACATTTGGATTAATTCTTTGCTAGGAAAGCAATGTAAACATTTGTTTTACCTTCTTGAGGACCAGTTCTTCCAAGTTGGTAGCAGAATTCTTTGGGATGGACTTCTGGACTTGGATATACACAGGGAGATCTTGGAGCTTTAATTTAGGTGCTTGCCTCTCCACTCTGCCATTTCAATAGCTCTGTATTGTGTCCAGGGAATGTGACATTGCTACAAGGTTGAGTAGGGAGTGAGTGTAGCGTGTTCATATTTTTAATTATCTTTGTGTTCAGCTATACCTGAAGTTGTTAGTCTTACAGCTGGTTCAGGGCAATAACAGCTAGTCCGGTAAGCCTGGCGGTTTTGTTTTAAGAATAAAGTTGAAAGGGTTTTATGAGGTGGCTGTCCATGCCAGATGAAGTTTTGATTTTGCTTGAACCTGTTTTTAATTTGCTTTAACTTGCTATTTAAATTGATTAGCAACCAGAAATACAGCTTTCTGGAAGTTGCATCTCCATGGGAGGAAGAACTTCTTTGCTGTGTGGGTGCCAGAGCCATGGCACAGGCTGCCCGGAGAGGCTGTGGAGTCTCCTGCTCTGGAGATCTTTCCAACCTGCCTGGATGTGCCTGGGTGCCCCGTGCTCTGGGTGTCCCTGCTGGAGCAGGGGGTTGGGCTGGATGATGTCTAGAAGTCCCTTCCAACCTCAACTATTCTGTGATTCTGTGTGGCTTGCTGCTTCAAATGATTTGTACACTCCTATCTTCTGTTTTGGCTTTGGTCTGGTGTGGTAGAAGGGGAATGGAAAACGATTTGACTTTTGCTCATCTCCATCTGTTTTCTCTCAAGCAACATGAGTGAGTTGTATGCACGTTGATTATCTAAGTAAATCAACTTTTTCATTTTATAAGACTTAATCAGCAGGGCGAGGGAGGGGATCCTGCCCCTCTACTCAGCCCTGGTGAGGCCTCACCTGGAGTACTGTGTCCAGTTCTGGGCTCCCCAGTACAAGGGGGATTTGGAGCTGCTGGAGAGAGTCCAGCGCAGGGCTATGAGGATGATCAGGGGCCTGGAACATCTGCCCTATGAGGAAAGGCTGAGAGAGCTGGGTCTGTTCAGCCTGGAGAAGGGAAGGCTGAGAGGAGACCTGAGCAGTGTCTGTAAGGACCTCAAGGGAGGCAGTGAGGAGGATGGGGCAGCCTCTTCTCAGTGGTGGCCACTGACAGAACTAGAGGAAACGGCCACAAACTGAAGCACCAAAAGTTCCACAGGAACTTAAGGAAAAATTTCTTGCCAATGAGGGTGACAGAGCCCTGGCACAGGCTGCCCAGAGAGGTTGTGGAGTCTCCTTCTCTGGAGATCTTCCAAACCCGCTTGGATGCAGTTCTGTGCCACATGCAGTAGGTGACCCTGTGCAGAGGGGTTGGACTAGATGATTTCTAGAGGTCCCTTCCAACCTTAAGCATTCTATGATTCTATGAATCCCCTCTGCTCTTCTTTGCAGCACTGTTTTGTTCAGCGTAGCTTTATAAATCCTTTCTCAAGGAACTTGGTCTCCTGTCATCAGGTTTTGAGGTGTAACATTGATTTCTCTCAGGTGGTAGTCATGTTAAATTCTCATTCTTGCCTTTCATGGACATTCCTGCACTCACCCTGCTGTGATAGCTACTAAGCAATAAGCACTTGAGTAGAGGAATTAAAAACCTAATTTGAAAACAAGTGTCATGAGTTAGAAAATGGATATTCCATCGTTCCCTTTCTCAGGAACATACTAACCAAATACAGGTTTACTTGAATTGGGAGTATTAACTATACCTCAACACTTTGTCTGCCCACACCCTTCTATGAAAGGTTCAGTGAACTACAGTGTATGTTTAACCATTTAATATACCTGGAATATCAACAAAAAGTACAAGTTTTTCTTATGGTAAAGCTATTAAATCTTATCTACTTTGTCAGCTTATTTTTTTATGAATGGAACTTCAGCCCTGAGATAAAGTATGTTTTATTACATGATTTATGAAGGGTTACTAAAATCTGTCATTATAATACTGTCTGCTTAAGACATTATAAAATAATCCTCTCTTTACTGGCTGTCTCATACAAGTCCCTAAATAGATAAAAATGAAATAATTTGTTTTCTGTCAGCTCAAAATAAAGTGGCATGCTTAAAACCTGGAGCAGCTAGGACTCTGTTAAAGCTGTTTGACATATTAGTAGTGCCTAAAATGGACAAGTGCAATCTAGACTTCCCTTGGTAAAATGAAATTCCAATAGCTGCAGCTTATATGTGCGTTTAAAGGAAGAACATTAGCATTTTGGAGCTTACTGGTTGGCTTTAAAAACTGAACTCGCATTTTACCATTCTTACTTCCTTTTCAGTTTAGTCCCAAGTGTAATAAAAACTTTGCTTTAGGCTTCTAACCTCCTATATTGGAGGCATCAAGAGTGACACTTCCTTCATTTCTGGCCTTGTTAACCTTTCGTGTGCTAAACTAATCTGCCATAAGTACGGGGACAATGTAAGCAAAACTTAATGCTATGGTACAAGGGGTCTCACTGACCCAGTGGATTTCAAGGGCATGAGCTGAAGAGATCAAGAAAAAAAATGACCAAAATGTAGTAGCTCTTGACGTTGCTTTGAACAAATCTGCTTTCCTTAAAAGCAAAGTGAAAATCTTGATAATGCGGAAGTTTCCAGCAGTCCCTTTGCTTTTTGGCCAGTGTGGTCTGTTGAATTTCAGACACCTCAAGTGTCTGAAAATTGCTGGCTGCCTGTGTGTTTTGGGTTTCCAGATGGCGTGATGGAGTGTGGATTGGCGACTCATAGGCAGCCTTGGCAAAAAGGGCAGCATTTCACTTTGGTCAGCAGGGAATCTCGCCACGAGTTTGGTTCCCTGGGCTTCGGAGGTTGCCCAAAGCAGCACACTGGCTGGGACTCCCTTGCTCACTCCACAGAGCTTCTATTTTTAGTTGTTTATCGAAGCAGCTGATCGAGTTAGCAAAAGCAGTCTCTGGGACCCAGATTAAACCTTGTTTCTGGAGTAAATCACACCAGCTTTAATCTGCTCATTTGTGTATTTCTAGTCCTCTTCTTCCAGAGTCTAATGATGTGAGAAGAGTCCTTATGTGAACCTGAGCTGGCAGGGGGTAACCTTGTCTCTCCAAATCAGTGTTTATCTGCTGCAGGAATAAATGGTTGTTCAAAATAGACTTTAGTGTGATCAAATATGTTTTTTTTTGTTGTTGTTGGTGGTGTTTTTTTTGTTTGTTTTTTTTTTTTTAAATAAATCTTAGTTAAGATGCATGTTTCAGTGCAAGCTGTGTTTTCCATTTGCATGATTATATGTTGACTGATACGGTGCAAAATCAAATTCAGAAAGACATAAAATATCTAGAAGCTACTTTTGACTCTCCTGATGATCATAGATGCGAAACTTGTGCAGAAAGCCTAGATTTTCCTGCTCAAAAGCAGTTGAAAGCTTTAAATACAGGACTTCATAAAGCTGTTAATATCTCTTTGATCATCCCCCCCACTAAAATCTCTCCATTGCATCCTTGAGCCCACCATTTTCCCTTCATTTTCTTTTGAAATGAATCATAGGGGACTGGACAAGCAAGACTAGTTAATACAGGGGAATAGAAATAGTCAAGAGCTGTCTGTTCTAAGCATACTGTGAATTTTGCTTAAAAATATAACCTGAATTGTGCAGCAGTATAAATATTTGTAATACTTCAATGCATCATCCAGTGCAGATTTTTACAGCAAAAAAAGGAGTGTTTGAGGAAGGAGGAAATAGAAAGTTGGGAGAGATAGAAGGCTGCTGGCATTAGAGATTGCTGTATGCTCAAAAACCCTCCAAATCTGGGACTTGTCCCATTTGGAAGGAAGGGATGAAGAAGAAATTGATGCAGAATCCTAGAGCTAACAGGGCTGCTCAAAATGTCCAAGGGCTGCATCTGCAGTCCCATTTGTCTGCCCTGTATCTGTTACTGTGGATGAATATTGGTGACATCAACTCTGATCCATATAATGGCATCACAGAAACTGCTTTTAGCAGTTTTAGCAGAGAGGAAAAACTGTTTAGTCCTTGGATGACCTTTGCCTCCCAGGAGTAAGCTTGCACCCTCATGAGAAGTAGCATTTTTTGATTGCTCTCAGATTGTTGTGGAAAATGTTCGCTACCAAGTGTGGTTGAAGCCTTTTATTTAAAAATGCTGCTGCGTACTGCATTATTTCTATGGTGGATTGCTGGATAGCCCCTAACTAGGAAGGGAATTAATGTGAAGACCACTGGGAAGGTGAAGCTGGAGTTATTTTGAAGAAGACCCCTCTCCTTGTTTGGAAAAGAGGGATATGGAGCAGCAAGGCTGCTTGTTTTTCTCCCTTTTATGTGTCAGTGCCTATTTCTGTTCACCCTGTAGAGATTTACTTGCTTCATCCCCTGCCCGTGCTCAGTTCCTCTGTGGCACTTGGCCTTGGAAAGGTGCTGCACGAGACACAGCTCATATCTGTGCTCGTGTTACTGCTCAACGGATGCAGCGAGGACGGGGTGCGTGTGCAGTGCATCTCTAGCAGCAAACTCGCTTTTAAAGAGGTGATAAAGATGTAACATCCTTCAATGCAAACACAGAGCTAGCAGCTTGGAAGCCATTGCTGAAAAGATGACTTGATTTGTGCAAGGTTAACGTGACGATGAAGATGAGCCCTGACTAGTACCATCCTCACATGGTGTGAGTAATTAAAAGAGACTTTTACCAATGGGTGCTTTAAAAAGGATGGTTTGAATACATGAAAATACATTACAGCATGAAACCAGATGTCTGCTGCTTGAGCGTTTTACTGCTCCTAGCTTTCTGTTCAGACTATTTGGTCTCTTAGAAATGCTGTATTATTTCCCTCAGCTATTTCTCTGTTTGTTGTTTCTTTCTGTGAACACTTGGGAAAAAGAAATATGCTCTGTGAATATCACTGAAGTCTTTTATGATCTGGAGTTTAACCATTGACATTACATTATTCAGTGTAAAAGATGATTTTTAATATTTGCATATATTATAATAAAGCTCACTGTTCCCTTCTTTTTCTATCTTTATTTCCTCAGGGGATCTACAAGTATCTTGAGAGGTGTTTTTCGGACTTTAAGCAGAGAGGCTTTGTTGTTGGATATGACACACGAGGTCAGGTGACCAGCAACTGCAGCAGTAAGAAGTATGAGTATTGATTACACTTGCAAGACTAGAAATTAAACTGTGCCTTTGAACCCAAATATGAATTCCATTCTCTGAGAATGTTTTTATGTCATAAACTCTGCTTGCTTTTCTTCTCCTCTCTTTAGCCCATTTTAATAATAATGAAGACTTGCAAGGTCTAAAGCCTTGCAGTGTCAGTTGCCTTGCAAAGGGGGAGTGTAAAACTGGTCACTGCAAAAAAGAACTTACAGTCTAAATGCACAAGAACATTAGGCAGACACTGAGAGGTTGATTTGCCTGGAGAAAAAAAATTGAATTGAGGGTAAATTCAGAATTCCAAAACCTACTGTGAACTCATGTGATGTTAATGC
>VZSV01000049.1:363415-379822 GCA_013398735.1 Nothocercus julius | reverse complement strand
TTTGTAGTGCTTCTAGTTGAAAGATTACAGTTGTTGTGGAATAAAAATGTGCTTTGGCCTGCTGCTTATCTGTCTTGCTCTGATTTTGAAAACAAGTTGTCCTTTTTTAAAGGAATGTAAAACTGTGTAGAAAGTAATGTTCTTCTCTCATTACTCTTTGCACAATACTTTCAAATGTGAGTGCCTAGCACCAGGTTCTCATGTGCTGATGATTTCAGCCATAATAGGTGGAAAACCAACATTTTCAAAAGTAGGTCATGTTGCTGCATAGCGATCGTTACATAATTGAAATCATAAACCTGTGTGATCCCAAATGGCTTTTGAGAACTGAGCCTGTTTGTTACAGGTCTTTTCTGTGTAACTTCAAGAAGCCAGAAACACATGAAATCTTCTATCTAAAAAAATTGGCAAAGTTAATAGTCTTTGTAATAAAATTTTTACTTTGTTTTCCTTAAATTTCTCCTAGGTTTATTGGGAGAATGGAGCACAGATCAAATCTCCTCATGATAAGGAAATTATAAAATGTATAGAAGAGTGTGTGGAACCATGGAATGGCTCTTGGAATGAGAATCTGGTAGATACCAGTCCCCTTAGACAAGATCCTCTGAAGAAAATTTGTGACTGCTATATGGAAGATCTGAAAAAGATCTGTTACCATAGGTATTGTATGAAATAAAAACAGAATTTCAGTACAGATAAGTGAGCTGTGGGATGCCACCCGGTAAATTGAGTGCTGAGAGATACGACTTAGATTTTAATATTAAACTATAAGGTGCTTTCATACGCAAACATTTTTGATCTGGGTTTAGGGCTTGAGTTGTCTTCCAGAAGCTTCATAGTTTCCAACCTACATGTAGGGCTTCTTATTGCCGTGGATCAGTGACTTGATTTCTGCCTTTTGGTTCTGTGAAGCCGAGTGCTCCACCCTGCTGAGGACATCCCTACTGTTGTTTGGTGCTCTTCTTCGGGGGAAGAATTTAGAGTCATCTCCCTGTTTTTATTCCGTAATTTCTGTGTGTCACTCTAAATTAGATGGTCACTGTCACTAGGACTAGGTCATATTTCTACAGTAAGTGGCTAGTTTGAGACACAAGTCCAGACACTGTCTTTGGACACCAGGTTACACTAATGCACCCTGTTATGAGCCCAGATGTGTAAATGAAGGTGCTCAGAGTTGGAAAAAGCAAAATAATAAAATGCTGAGATTCAGAACAAAGGAGTGAGGTCTACAGGGTGAAATAGCAATGAAATGATTAGTGGTTACGTAGGGCTGAAGAAAACAGGGAGCAGAATGAGTAATGAAGGTGGGTAGAGTTGGAGTAAGATCTTCAGGATGGTAGAAGAGCTCAATTCTTTTGTAGAAGTTAACAGTTCTGTTTGGGAAGATTTACAGCCAGCTCAGAAAGTAGAAGGTAAATATTCTGTCTGCTACAGGGAGAAGTTTCAAACCAGCAATTTCTAGTGAATGTCCAAATGAACCCGTTTCACTTCTTTCTTTGAAATTGCTGCTGAAATCAGAACAGGGCAATATATAGTTGTCTTCTTTTTAGTTTGCTTTTCCACATGAAGACAGTGTTTTGAGATAACTGCTTTTTTTTTTTTTTTCTTTTTTTTTCTTCAGGGAGCTAAACACGCAAACGAACCTGAAGTTTGTTCATACCTCATTTCACGGAGTTGGACACGACTATGTGCGGCTGGCTTTTAAAGCATTCGGCTTCCAGCCTCCCATTCCAGTACCTGAACAAAAAGATCCAGATCCAGACTTCCCTACTGTCAAATGCCCAAATCCTGAAGAAGGGGAATCTGTGCTGGTATTTTTGTTTGTACTTCATTATATATATTTATATATTTTCATATTTCTGTGGGCTTTCTGTTCTTTGGATATGATCCTGTGACAAAAACAAAGCTGGGAAGAGAACAGGGAGCAACTTGCTTCCAGCTGTGTTAATGCAGTGGGCAATCCATGTGAGATTTTCTTTTGCTGCGTAATATAAGGACTATGACTATAGTTTTTATTGACTTTATGTCTTTTTTTCCCTCCTCCCACCAGGAGCTGTCTCTGAGGCTTGCAGAGAAAGAAAATGCTAGAGTAATAGTGGCCACTGATCCAGATGCAGATAGATTAGCAGTGGCAGAGCAGCAGAAGTAAGTAATGGGGCCTTTTGTTCTATCTCTTCCTGAAGAAAAGGCAATGAAAATCACTAAATGTTCCAACAAGACGGACAGATCCGCACTTTAAAACCACTCTTTACTGTTGCAGATTAACTATTGGGATATTTTTCTTGCTAGGGTCACCCTTTATTGTAGCTCAAGTTGTTTTTTTTTTTTTTTTTTAGCTCAAACTCAAGTAAAATCAGTTAATAACCTTGAAAAGATGTGGTGAAATACTTACCAGTCTCACAGTGAACAACCAGATGAAACTTTACCAAAATGTTGAGTGGTTGCTAAAGACAGTAAAAAGTCTTGTTGTCTCTGCTTATTGACTTCTAATAGACAAACAAATGCTGCCTTGGGATAGTTAATGATGTGATTTTTTTTCTTTTAAAACCTTCTTCAAATTGAATAGAAATTATTTTTCTTTCCTGCTAACAGGCCCAAATTCTGATCATTGTGTAAGTAGCTGTCTGTAATGTGCAGTAGCACAGGCATTGCCTAAAACCAAAACCTTAGGCTGCTCTACCTGTGTCTGATAATTTAAAAAGACCTAAGCTGTTCAAAAG
The DNA here is from genome assembly GCA_013398735.1 of Nothocercus julius. NCBI lineage: Eukaryota > Metazoa > Chordata > Aves > Tinamiformes > Tinamidae > Nothocercus > Nothocercus julius. The sequence goes on along the minus strand of VZSV01000049.1, from coordinate 377,102 downwards.
TTGATAAAGGAAACATAATTGGTGTCTTTGCCTGCTAAGAGATTGCACTGGGCTTGTTAGTCATTGAGATGTTATAATGTGGAGTCCTGTTAGTATCATGGCTTCTTTTTTTAGAGTAGCTTGCCCGTAGTGTGCTCAGATTCCTGTTCCAGTGATTGCACAAAACACCTCTCCCTGAATAGATGTTCCTAGGGACCTGAAAAAGCTCTACTCTTCTCTGTCCTGTCTGCAGTGGTTGCTGGAAGGTGTTCACTGGCAACGAGCTGGCAGCTTTGTTTGGGTGGTGGATGTTTTCTCGCTGGAAGGAAAACTGTTCCCAAGATGCTGATGTGAAGAATGTTTACATGTTAGCGACCACAGTCTCCTCAAAGATTTTGAGGGCAATTGCACTTAAAGAAGGATTCCACTTTGAAGTAAATATGTCTTTATTTATTTATTATTGTTTCCTCAGCAGAGTAAAATCTGATTGCCATAATGGGTGACACAAATTAAGACTTATATCAAATGTAATGAGATGGGTTTGTCTCGGTCATTCCCCTAGAGATAAATTCTTCTGTATGAGAGAACGTGAGCTTGTGGAATTGGTGTGTTTACTACGCAAATGAAAAACTTTTAAACGGTTTTGTGACAAAGACGTTAAGATAGCAAAATGTTCTTTCAGGTGCCCAGTCCATTGGTAGGTTTTAACTTTGATTTTTCTTGAAAAATCAGAACAGAAGATAGGTGGAAGAACAGTGCTTACATTTGACCAAGCAGGCACACTTTCTTGTTTGACTCGAAATTGAATAGAAAAGGTTAATATAGTGCTGCCTTTTTTTTTTTTTTTTTCTTCTTCTTCAGGAAACACTCCCTGGTTTCAAATGGATTGGAAGTAGAGTAAAAGATCTCTTAGATAATGGAAAAGAAGTTCTCTTTGCCTTTGAAGAGTCTATTGGTACGTATATTAGTATAACTTTAAATGTTGAGAGGCATGTGGGGGAATGTGACTATAAAGCAGCGGTTGTAGTTACGAAAAGAAACACAAAAGTACTTGATTTCTGCTTACTGGTATCAGTAATTTGCTGTTATCACATCAACACGCCTCCTGTCATAAAAGATGATGTATTAACAATTATGCTTCCATCAAATCTCTCATTCTGAGACTGCTTCTGTGCAATTTCCTGATTCGGATACAAGTTGATGGTCTTGAGGTGCCAGAGATAAACTGCTTGTGTAGCTTCTTAAGCTTCTAAGTTTCTTCTTAGCCTCTTAACTGAGATCAACATAAGATCTGTTCTTAACCAGTTACCACCTTGAGGATTAAGTATTAAATGGCCTTATAGCTGCCCAAGGCCTTGTGGAAAACAAGCATATACTTGTGTTTAGTACTGCACTGTGAAGGATTCCCAGAGACAGCAGATGTTATCTGTCCTGAGCAGATGACAGCAAATATCTTCCCAGCCCCATAATCCCTAAATTAATTAGATTTTTTTTTTTTTTTTTTTCTTTTTAGAAGAAAGCAATTCATATGCAATAATAAAGACAACTTAGGTTTATTGGCCAATTTTCACTTACCTGAAAGAGGATTGAACCTTCACTCAAATGCCTGCAGTAGTATGTCAGCTTAGTTTTCCACAACAAGCTTTTTACTTCCAGGGTTCATGTGTGGTACGTCAGTGTTGGATAAAGATGGTGTAAGTGCTGCCGTGGTTATAGCTGAAATGGCAGCTTACCTGGAAAGCAAGAACCAAACCCTAGAACAGAAACTCACCGAGATATATGAGACGTAAGTTGTGTTTTTTATTAATGCTTTCTACTTCACCATTTTTGAGTTGTAAATCATCTAGTAAATATTTTTAGTATGTCCCTCGGGTGTTTTCTCAATGTAGGTGCTACCACAGGTTACAGTCTTCAATATTACAAGTACCACTTAAAGATCATGTATCCCAAAGGAATGAAGAGCCATTTCTACCTGGTATCTGTCATGAGTTGTGTAAGAGTAGAGTTTTGCCTATGGATCAGTGTTGCAAGCTCTTGTCTCTTACTAGATTCATGCTATCTTGGTTCTCTTCTCTTCTGACAGGTAGCTGTGTTTCAGTGGTGGTCCATGTGCATCTCTTTAAACACTTCAAATTTTCCCTTGAACAGAGTCTGGAAATTGTTAAAAAATAATTTTCTATTCTGGTAGACATTTGTATTGGGCATATGATGGTTAAAAATGAAACATGGATGGAAATGTGTGTGTAAAAGCACTGGGGGAAACTGCAGAACAAAGATTAAAAGAATGTCCTGCGTATGGTACCTACAAACACAACTGACAGCAATAAAATGAGGAGCATGTTGTTTATGTCCACAGCCAAAGTTATGTAGTACAATAAACTACCCCATGTTAGCGTAAGGTCCTGTGCTCTGACAGCTGCAGGATGGCAGCACCTTTGCAGCAAATCACACATGCTGGTCCCTTTGCTGCGGGCCCAGCAGGAAGGAGCACTGCAGCCCTCAGAAATGCAGCTGAAGGAAGCACAAGCAGTACTTAGCACAGTTGCCTGACACTTATGCAGGCTGAAGTAAATGACGTTTAAGGCAAAAAGGCTGTTGCATCCTCATGGATTTAAAAGTTTCTTTTATATTAAAAAATATTCTAAAATATTAATTATTCTAATTCTAAAATATTAAAATATTCTAAAATATTAAAAATATTCTTCTTCCGGAGAAGAGAGGATTGAGAGGGGATCTTATCGACATGTATAAATACCTGAGTGGAGGATGGAGGGAGGATGGGGCCAAACTCTCCTCGGTGGTAGCCAGTGACAGCACAAGGGGTGACGGGTGCAAGCTGAAACCCAGGCAGCTCCATCTCCGTGGGAGGAAGAACTTCTGTGCTGTGCGGGTGCCAGAGCCCTGGCACAGGCTGCCCGGAGAGGCTGTGGAGGCTCCTGCCCTGGAGACCTTCCCAAGGCGCCTGGATGCGCCCGGGTGCCCCATGCTCTGAGTGTCCCTGCTGGAGCAGGGGGTTGGACTTGGATGATCTTTAGAAGTCCCTTCCAACCTCAACCCTTCTGGGATTCTGTAAAAGATATTTCCAGAACTGGTTTGTCATCACTGATCAGGATCGATCCAGTAGAAGTGTTGCGGGTTAGGACAGCCCTTGTTACACACTCGTCGGACACGCGAGTCTTAGCACTAACAAATGTGTAGATGTGAGAGTATCAGTGGGTAAAATCTGTTTGCTTAGGTATTTTGCAAAATAAAATAACTTTTTATGACTTATGTCAGAGTAAATGGGATTTCACTACACTGCTTGTAGATGCGCCTAACGATCCTGCAGGTTTACTTACCTTAGGCTCTGTAGAAATGAAAAAAACAAGAGTCGCACAGAGATGTAGGACCTTTAGAAGATATATTAGTGTTGCTGTGGCCTGTGGTTTAGGCTCAGCTGCTAAAAAGCTATCGAGGCTGTTTTGCCTCTGGTCACTTGTCTCTCTGTGGCACTCAGGAGCTCAGCCTGTCAAGTGCAAAACGTGACAGAAAGAATCTCTGCACAGCAGGGTGGAAAACCCACCAAGGGTAACGATGGGCAGAGGCTTCATCTTGTAATCAGACCCATTCTGCAGTCTGAACAGTTGCTCTGTGTTGTGAGTGCTCGCTTAAGGTTGGATGGGTGACGTTAGTTTTAACTTAGATAACACCTTTCTCAAAGACTATTGAAATAATTTTTACTGTGACTGCTCACACAGCTACCGTAGTGATTTTTTGGTGATTTAAATTGAAATACGGTTTTATGATATGCTGGTGTGGAAGGTGTTGCATATTAATTTCCTGATGGCTACCAAGATTGCATTCAGTGAAACCACTGGCTTTTATTTCTTTGGAAGCAAAACCTTTGCACTTAAAAATCCCACAAGATGTTCTGAGGGATGTGATGAGGTCTGCTTCAGAGTCCAAACGTTTGCATATAAATCTTCTCACACTTGTGGGAGTCAGTGTTATTTTGTTTTTTTTTTTTTTTTTTTTTTTTTTTTTTTTTTTTTTTTTTTTTCCTCCCCAAAACTGGATTTTCTCTAGATAACAAGTGTGTAGAAAACCTCTGCCCCTTGTAACTGAAAAAAACTCTTCTGCTTGTAGGTACGGATATCATATAGCAAAGACTTCCTATTTCTTGTGCTATGATCCTCCTACTATCAAAAGGCTGTTTGAAAGGCTGCGCAACTTCGATGGCCCTCAGTCTTATCCAAAGTTTTGTGGAGATTATAGCATATTACATGTACGAGATGTTACCACTGGCTATGATAGTAGCCAGCCAAATAAGAAATCGGTGAGTTGGGAAGTATTTTGACAGATGTTCTGTTTTTGAAGAGACTTAAGGGTTAAATACCCCAAGAACTAAGAGGGAGATGCTATGATGTCAAGCACATGGCATATCAACTTCGTTTGCTCTGTTACACACAGATTAATAGTGTTTACTGGGGGAAAAATCTTAGAATTTGGAATGGCCTGGCTATCCTATTGCCTTTTTTTTGCTATAGTAACGAGCAATCCTTATTAGTTTAAATGAGTTTGATGCCACTGCAACTCTTAAGTTGCAGCATTTTGAAGCAAACTGTTAGGCTACATCTTCTGCTTTAAGGACTGGTAAGTTGAAGGCTAAACTCCTGGCATGTTCCCAAATGTTGGAATCCTTCTGGGCGTAGTAGGTAGTCCCACAGACTGAAGTATTGAGTCTGATAGAGATGACAGATTTGTCCGTTAGGCTAAAATGACTTGTTTCAGTTTGTTGGCCTGGATGGTGGATGTGAAATGCATGGGATTTCAGCATGTTTCTTGAAGTTTGTATATTCTGAGTGTTTTATTATAAAGCTACTTCTATGTCCGTTGGGGCTTTATGCAGGTGCTGCCCGTGAGTAAAAGCAGCCAGATGATCACATTCACATTTCAAAACAGTTGTGTTGCCACCCTGCGGACGAGTGGGACAGAACCAAAGATCAAGTATTACGCGGAGATGTGCGCGCCGCCTGAGCAGAGGTCAGGAACGGGTCTGCGGGGTCCCCATCCCAAAGCGGTGTCAGCCCCAAAGGGCAGGGCTGGGTCACTGGTTCCCCGGAGCAGAAAGTTTCTCTGCTCCCCCCTTGGAAACCTGAGCTTTGGCTGAGTGTTGTCAGGCTGGCCAAAGTGATGCACCTACTGATCCTAAGGGATCCCGCTGGAATTGAATCCTCAGCACCTGCTGCTACAGAGGAGTTGTCCTCACTCTGATTCATTGTTCCCTTGGAATTAAAATGTTAGGAAGTTGTCCCACTGCAGGCAGCAGACTGAGTTCCAGGAGATTCCTGTTGCTTTTGGGAATCTGCTGGGTTGCTCTAAGTTAAAAGATAACAAATAGAGGTCACTCTCCTCTTAACCCCTGGATTCACTGTCCTCCAGCTTAAAAAGCCCCCAGCCTAAAAAGGGCCCAAGCGAGGCCCAATGTGTAACAGTAGTGGAGAGAGAATCTGTGAGAAGTATCTGAGATACTTTGGGTTATTGCTGCTTTCGATCTTCATTCTGGCAACTGAGAAGAATCCAGTGACCTTTAAGTTCAGTAATAGCTCTGAGTAGCAGCAATTATAATTTGAAATACGAGTCTGAAACACTTCCAATGTTCTGTTGTTCAAGGCATAAAATGCTCTAGCTGCCCCAAAGGCAGCTCCTGTAATGGCCTTGCAGATACATCTCCAAGTTGTTCCATACTGATCACTCTTAAAAACTGAGCGTCAGGAAAGTCAGTTCTGTTGGAGTCATTTTGGGTGCTTTTTAAAAAGAACTGGTGACCTGAAGGGCAGAAATGCATTGCTACTTCCATAAGTGAGCAAAGCAAAGGTAAATAAAAAATGAATCCTGCCCATTCTTTAAAACCAGACCCAGTTGCTCTGGTGAGACGCACAAGGGTGGAACAGGAATGTGTTTCTTTCAAGGTGTGCTGCAGTGCTGCTCCTTGTGCAAATGTGGGTTTTGTCTCTTTATACAAATAAATATCTGGGCCTTTCCATTGGGAAGGGATCATTGTAAAATGGTGCCCTCTTTTGGGGTCTGATGCTTCATCTGAAATTACTAATAACTGATGCTGTAGTTAAAACACAGGGCATCTGGAGCCCTTTCCAGATGGATATGGGGAATCTACCACTTCCGTTAGTAGTTCATGTTTATTTTTTCTCATTGTCTAATCTATATATTAAGAGGTTTGTCCTGCATCAGTTTTACAGCTGCCAGGTCTTGTGTTTGTTTTTTCGTGCTAGAGGAGAGACCTCTAGTGTCTGTTACTGTTCATGTCTACTGAACAGGTAGGTGCCCCTGCTTGAGCAGGGGGGTTGGACTAGATCTCTAGAGGTCCCTTCCAACCTCAACCATGCTGTGATAAACAGTAGCAGATTGGAGTCTTTCCACATTGACAGTAGTATTAAAAGTAATAGAGCTGCTTCATCACCATCTGATCTTGCCTTTATAGAGTAAATGCTTAGTGTTAATCTAACTTTTGTCTTCTGCTTACTCTGTAGTGACAGAACCTTTGTGGAAGAGGAACTTCAGAAACTCATTGCAGCTTTGATTGCGAATTTCCTCGAGCCTGACAAGAATGGACTGATCTGGCGCTCTGCTTAGAGCTCCTGTGACTGCCGGTGATGCCGTGGCCGCTGCGCCACATGAAACACCGGAACCGAGACCAGGACTCCATGTAGTGCGTGTGCGTGTGTTCAGACAGCTAAATTTCTACCTGTAGCGAAGCAGAGCTCTTTTGTCAGCTTTTTCACCAAAGTCCAGGCTCACAAACACAGGGGAAAGAAATGAAGAAGGATGGGAATTTATTAACTAGAATTTTGCATTCTTTGACCAAAAGACTAATTGAATTATACCAATGTGAATGAACTCCTGTAGTACCTAGGGAAACACCTCATAGTAGCCACTGGACTTTGTCTTAATCCCTTTGTCTTAATTTCTAATCCCCAGTACTCTTGTGTACTTGGTAAGGCTTTAAAAGCTGATGCTCCTAGTATTTGAAGGAAGTGAGCACACCAAACTGACAAAAAAAGCTGTCTGCTTCTTCTTAGCTGTTGTGTGTGAACGTGGGTGTTGTTACAGATCTTAATTTACAAATACGTTAAAGTAGAATTCAGTGCTTAGGATTTCTTGTTCAGGCAAGTTGTTCCGATAAGACTTTTTTCAGCCACATAAATAACTCTTGTTGTTCAAGGTGCTCTTGGTGCATTGTGTCTTTCCTCTGTGTATCTTAAAATGTTTACTCGACGGCAAAACCATAGTGGCAACGCGCGCAGTTCCACTTGCAGTCTGGTTTTTGAACTACGTGGTGCCTTTGCAAGGCTTCCAGGCAAGTAGAAACTTCTTCGTTTCTTGGTTAAACTGCCTATTCTACCTACTGTAGGCTAGAGAGTTGTTTGTGTCCACCTTTTCCCATCTCTGAAGGAACTTGGAACTTTTTTTTTAATAGAGCTTTTGGGAATTCAGTCACTTGTGAAGATTCCAGTCGGTGGCTTTTTCTGTTTTTTAATGACTGGAATTCTGGCTCTTACATATGAGAAGTGGAAGAGGGTGGAGGTGAGACACTGACCCCCTTGACTTCTTGTTTTATTGTCCCACATTGAAAACTAATTTCTGTTAGAATAGCAGTTTACAGATAATATTGATCTTTATCATTTAGGGCAAATTTTTACTATTTCTCTTTATCTGTTTTCTACCTTTGCTTGAGTAGAAAGTGATGCTACTTTTTTTTTTTTTTTTTTTCCAAAAAGTAACTTTTTGGCATAGAAAAGCTGTGAAAGCTCTTTTGACCGAAACAAGACATTTAGAAAAAACTGTCTATTGCTTCACTGTGACTGGCGCTTTTAACATGTGCTACTGAATTACTAACAGAAGCCTCCAGAACAAGGTGAGTGCTGGTCAGGATGTCTGTCAGCAGACGCTGCTGGGCTCTGTATTGAAGAATGCACTTACTTAAAAACATTGTTTTGCCACTATGGTTAAATCTCTTAAATTTGTCCTCCGTCTTGTTATACCCTTGCAGCTTGATGCCAGAGGAGTGCGCGGGGGGTTTTGTATGCACTGCATCTGGATGGCTTTAAAGAGCATCGAGGTTTCTGTGGCTGTGCGGGTACTGGGTATTTCTTGCTGACAGCAGCTTTGCACTATAACTGTGGTTAAGTATTTTGCTGTATATGATTGTATATGTGTCCTGTAGAAGGAGTGTTGCACAAATCCTTATTTGCCGCCACTATTTATTTATTTTTTTATTTTAAGAGAAAATATTTCCACATGGTTCTGCAATTGAATGAAATGTATCTAATGCCAAAAAAGACTTTTTTGTTGTTCCTTGATTGTATATTTGACTGATGTAGTGGGGAAAACGAAAGCATTTAAGCTCTGAGTGTGCTATGATATTGCACAGCTTTGGGGAGGTACCAAGAGGAGTGAAGGCTGCTCTCCAAGTGCTGCTTTGCCTTCAGTTCCTGCAGGAAAGTGCAGGTTTGGATCCTGCTCTCGCTCCGCTGGAGGCAAAGGAGGTTTCATAGTTTGTTTCCTTGGCAGATGCCTCGAGGCCTTGGGTGATTTTGCTTTTAAACAGCCTCCTAACAGTTCAGAAGAGAACAAGACACTTGGCTTTGAACAAAGCTAACCCCTGCAAAAAGCTTCGTGTGTGTGATGAGGCCCCCGTCTGCGCAGCTTAGGTGTCGTGCGTTACATCCTGCTCCTGCAAAGAGCAGGGAGCTGCTGTTTCCCACAGGAGGCTGCTTTGTATCCGTAGGCTGGGATTGTAAATGTAGCATAGAGCAAAAATATGCTTGTATTTTGAAATGGGCCACTGTTCATGGTTAAATATCTTTATTAAAAGCATACATGAGCAGTTAAGTACCTGGGTCGAGGCCCTTGTTATTTCAGCAGTTTGGTAGGGATGTAGTAGTGCTTTTGGAAGAACAGGAACAGGCACAACATATTGAATGTATTCTAAGGGTATAATAACTATTGCTGTTTTTTTTTTAAACTGCTGCTACTGTTGTTTTCCTATTGTATTTGAACTGTTTGATATATTTATACTGTTCCATTTGGGGAACCTGTTTTTGCTCCCTCTAGTCTTGCCTCCCTTCCCTTACTGTGAAGGACTATATTGCTCTTATTTCATTGCTCCGTGACTTTGTTATATGCAGTGTTAGAGTTTGTGGGATTTTGTGCGCGAGCTTCTTTCAGTGGTAGTCAGTTCTTTGCTGCTTTTCCAAGAAGAACAAAAGCTGGCGAGGCTGGAGCAGGAGGCAGGTGAACAGATCAACGCGCAGCCTGGGTGGACACGCAACTTTGCAGAGGCCACTCTGCACCAAGTCATCAACTTAAACTGTAACCAGCCCCCTGCTCATTTTGTTTTTAGCATTTGATAAAATCAAGAGTGTTTAATTTTTGTCTCTTTCCCTTTTTGATGTGCTGGGCTTGCTCCGTCTCCCTCAGCTCTGTGGTAGCTGGGATCCTGCCTGAACGATTTCCTCGTTTCCTTAATTTTGAATAGTTTTGAATAGTGCGTTCGGCCCATGCATGTACGTGCGTTATTCCATAGCCTAGTCAGGTTGCGCTCCTGGGGTTACGGGACAGCGCAGATCCAAACCTGGACATGAAAGAACCGATCCCAGGGCAGAAGGGGCTGAGATGCTCCTACCCAACACTGGGTGCCCTGGGTTGAGAGCTCTTAGTCCCACCAAGGGTTTCCTTGGCCTGTTTCACCAGGCTGAGCCCGATTTTTGTTGTGCATTAAATGCCATTTCTTTAAAACAACAAAAAATGAACAAAGATGAACAAAATTGCAAATTAATTGGATGCTCCCTTTAATTTGAAAGCTACCTTTGTCAACATTTCATTCTGTCTCTTCCCCCTTTTTCCTCTTCCGTTCCCAGAGTACTGGAGGGGAGGTGTTTGGTGATGCCTTGGTGACCAGAGCGCATCCCGATCCTGAATTCCCTATACGCAGCAGGTTTTATGTCCTTCTCCTCCCGCTGCGTGTCCCAAAGTAGCTCTGCACCCAGCGGCCGAAGCTCAGCAGCTGAAGTTGCCGTGTTCTTGTCCAGCACCCATCGAGTTGTAGATCCTGCTCTTGCTTCTCCAGCGTCTGGTCTCCTGTAAGATTAGGGCATATTAGAAACATGGAGTGCGAATTTTTGCTTTTCTGAAGTTCTTCTGTGTGTTTTGCGCTGTGGATTTAGCTGAATGAAGTGGTGTTAAGTAATAAAACGTTCTCTTCGTAGTAGCAATCCGTCACGTGTCCTCTGTGTTCTTTACTCCAGCAGTGTTACCGGCCTGGGAACGGAGCTGTCGGATCAGCCCTGGGTTGGCAGAGAAGGGACAACACGCGGCCTGGGGACAACACAAGGCTCTGGCGCAGAGAAATGGGGACAGATAGGGTAAAAGACCTGGCTGCAGGTCCAGGGGGTGGCTGGGCATGGACTGTCCCAGCAGCCCAGTGGGGATTTTCAAAGGAAACGAGGTGGAGGGGGGACATCCACTTTGGGTTTCCCTGGGAACACCAGGGTTTCCCGAGGAAGCTGCTTGGAAGGTCAGGCCTCAGCGAGACACCAGCCCCGTGCTGCTAAACCAGACGTGTCCCCTCCAAGGGGTTGGGCACCGAGGACGTCCCCAGGTGGAGCCCGAAGGCCTAATGCACCCGAATTTGCCACCGGTGCCACCGTGAAGCCAGGGGACAGTTGGGTCAGGGCGCAGGGCTGCCGAGGGACCCGTTGCCGCTCAGGCCAGAGAGGGGGAGTTGGTGATGGGGACGCAGAGGCTCTGGCAGCCGGCATGTGCATGGATGCTTCCTTATTTCCTCTGATCAGGTAGAAATGGGAGGAAAAACCCTGCTGCACGTCCGCAGCTTCCTGCCCAGGACGCATTCCCAGCTTCCCTGAGAGCTTTTTGGGCTACCGGAGGCCGTTGTCACCTCCCCGAGTGAGGGCACGAGGAAGACCCAAGAGCAGGAAGAGAAGAAGGTCCCTGGGCATGAACCGAAGGTGCAGATGGAGAGCTGGATCCGGGATAGCCAGGCAGGAGCCAGCAGGAGCCCTCAGGCTGCCGTTGGGGATAGGAATGGGTTTCATGGGATGCACCAGCCCTCCGAGGGGCCTGAGGACAGGGCCAGGCCGTGCTCGGCCTCCCTCCTCTCCTCCCATCTCCTGCAGCTCCAAGCCCGGCCGCACTTTGCTCTCCCCGCCCCAGGGAACGGTTCCTGCGCCCCTCTCACAATCCTCCGGAAAAGGGCTGTTTTCGGCCCCGCTCTTGGCTTTGCTCTTCTTAGGCCTCACAGAAGCACAACCAAGGTCCCCCCAAGCTGCCTCCATGGTGGTGGCAGGGCCAAGAGATCCCCCCCTCCTTGCAGTGAGGGGCATGGGGACACGGAGCGATGGGGACAAGGGACGAGTGAGACGAGCGGTGGCGGCAGGAGCCTCAGGCAGTCCCCGAGCTCTCTCCATCTGTAATTGCAGCAGCCGGCGCTGGATGTCACCACGAGCCTGTGAGGAGCGGGGACGGGGTCCCCACCTGCCTCGCCTGGGCCCTGAAGTGTCACGGTGACAGTCCCGCCCCCACAGTGACAGTCCTGCACCCACAGTGACAATCCTGCACCCTGTGCAAGTGTCCTGCACCCCTGCTGCATCCTGCAGGATTTTACCTTCCACCCTTCTCCTTGCACATATTAATTCAATAACTCAATTAATTAGCAAGGTGCCACCGGTCCCCCTGGAGCTCCCGAGATGCCCTGGAGCCCGGGAGGGTCCTGGTTTTCTCCTGGATTTAGTGAAATCCTGGGCACGCGGCTGCAGCTCCCCTCTCCTCTCCCACCCCCGATGGTCACAAGGGACCCTACGGTGCTGAGGAAAACCCGAAAACGGGTAAACCAGAACAGCTCAGCCCGACCGGGCACAGCGGGGGCATCAACCCTTAATGGCAAAAACAGGTGTCACGAGTTGCACGGTCTCAGCTCAGTGAAGGTCACAAGGTGACTGACACTTGGATGTTCTGGGAATGAAAATGCCCAAAATGTCGTGGGACGCAGCAGGGGAGGAAGCCGGGGACCTTTTAACACTATTTTTATTGGCCCGTTTTCTGGAGGTGCTGGGAGCAAAGTGACAGCCCTCTGCCTTTCTGTCCCCTGAGTCCTCCCACCCTGGAGATGAGGCTGGACAAGGAGAAGGGGGAAAAATCCCGGCAGCTGGAGCAGTCAGCATATGAGCACAACCCTATTATAGACACCTGAGAATCCACCAGGCTTTAGCCGCACTGTGTGGCAGGTCCTAGTGAGGCTCAATGGGACCCCCGTGTCCCCAGTGCCACTCTGCAACGGAGTTCTGCAACCGTTCTGCAACGGAGCCGCTGGGATAACTTTCCCTGCCACAGATGGTGCCGAGAGCTGCGGGGGGATAGTTTTCCACCCCTTCCATGCCCTGTCCGGGATAAGCCGGCATGGAAACCGTGCTCCAACGAGCCGGGAGCCTCGGGGACCCCCTGCCCGGCCCCCAGCGCCCCAAAGCACCGACGCAACTCCGCTCCCTGCGACGGCGTTTCGGGGCGCCGTGCCGCAAAAGCCACAAACTTCCAGCATCGCTCCCGATCTCCACGTTTTTTACAGCACCGTCCTGCAGAAGGTGCCGCTTTGCGGCCCCGCGCTGGCTCTGGCGGAGGCTCCTCCGCCCCCGGAGCACTCGGGAGCCCGAGTCGCATTGCAAAGCGCTCCATCCCGACGCTTCGCCCCGGCTCCTTCCCCCCGATCCCACTCGGGCAGCAGGAGGTGCAAAGCCGGAGCCCCGCGCGTGAACCGCAAAGAGGTTTCGGAGCCCGGCGCTGCCTGTGTCCCTCCGCCACCCCCGCGTCCTGGCGGGAACTATTGGAAGAAGCCCAATAGAAAATAGACAGACCAGCGGGTGCAGCCGTCACTATATTTGCTGTAGGCGCTGGGGACAGGCGCGGGGGCGAGCGGACGGGCTCGGCGGTGCCGAGGTGACCCGGTCCGGTGCGGGTCTCATGCATGCGGCCTGTCGGGGGCTGCGTCGCTCTGTGCCAGGGGAGGCAGCCAAGAAAAAACGGGAGGGAAAAACAGGGAGGGAGCTTGGGAATCGCGGGGTTCCTCTGGCGGCTCTTTGGCTGTTGGCGTCCAGAGTGGGGTAGGGAGATTAATGGGGTTGATGCTGGCGCTCGTTGAATAGAAATCTAATAGGAAAGATGGTCAAAGTCATGGCCAAAGTCACGTCCGGGCTCCGGCGGATCCGGCTGGGAGGTCCCCGGGGCTCTGCTGAGCGGCGACAACAGGGTCTGTGCCGGCTCCCTCCAAACGCCCTCGGGGCCGGGTGCATCGAGCTGCTCCATCTCGGGAAGCTCCATCCCGCCGGGAACGCTGCTGGGAAGAGGGCGCAGCGGCTTCCCGGCTGCAAGGCCGCGCGGTGCTGACGTCCCATCCGCGGGGGGCCCGCAGGGGGCTCAGGGGCCGGCGGCGGCGGCGCGGCGCGGGTCGGCGTCCTGCTCGTAGCGGTAGTGGTAGCCCTCCATCTGGTCGCGGCAGGCCTCGCGCAGGTTGTGCAGCCAGCGCTTGATGCCGCGGCGGTTCAGGTAGAGCACCATGAGGAAGACGACGCCGATGAGGGCGAGCACGACGCCGAAGAAGACGTAGGAGGCCGTCTCCAGCTCGCCGCCCTCCTCCTCG
>VZSV01000049.1:345442-358745 GCA_013398735.1 Nothocercus julius | reverse complement strand
TTCCTTTTTTCCCCCTTTTTTCCTTTTTTTCCCTTTTTTTTCTTTTTCCTTTTTCCCTTTTTTTTTCCCTTTTTCCTTTTTCCTTTTCTTTTTCCTTTTCTTTTCAGGCAGAAATCATCATGTAATCTCCTGCCTCCAAGATTTCAGAGTGGGAGCGAAGCACAGTGGGGAATTGCCGGCAGCGAGAGAATTGTGAGATCGCCAAGACAGAGTCGGATGGAGGAGGATGGACCGCGGGACTTTCTGTTGCAAAGAGATCATTAAGTCCTGAAACCACACTGGGAACATCTTATTTGGCCGCCCTTAAGGCGAAGCTGCTTGGGAGGAGAAGCCAGGGTCGCTTGGGAAGGACCTGGCTCTTTTCGGGCTCTGTTTGGTCCCATGTGATTCCTCACTTGCAGTCTTGGGTTTTGCAAAACTTTCTGCGTCCTCCAGCCTGCTTGCTCAGCACTAGCAGATAAAAGGATGGGGAATAAAACCAAAAAAAGAACGGGCAGACAAAACAAGGAGCCCTGCTTTGCTGTTAACCCATCTATTTGTGCTGCCAGAGCCAGAGGAGAAGGGACCTTTCCCCTGATGCTGCAAAGCACCGTGCACGCTATAAATACACGGGCAATAAATAATGAATAACCCGCTTGGGCTCCAGAGCTCGATGTGCCTCCTACTGCAGAGTCCTCTGGCGGCACCGTCATAGATCGTCGGCTCCACCGTTAAGAAAAAAACAAGCCCAAAATAGCCCGTTGGGCATCATCTTTGTCCCACTTCTCCATTTCCTTGCATCAGCAGTTTTTTTCCCCCACTCCTGAGGCCTCGGTGACTTTTCTGTGGGACTTTCCACCGGGGAATATTAATTCTTGAGAAGGAGCTGATGGGAGTTTTTTGGGGGCTTCACATCAAGGGGTCTTGTGCCGCTTTGGAGGGGTGCAAGGAGCCCCCCACGAAAAACAAGTCCCACGGCCACAAGGTGTGAGTGGTTAATCCCTGCATCCCCAGTGCTGCTGGGAAGTTTTATGGGGCTGCAAATCAAATCTGATTGCAGCCGGGGGCTGCTTTGTGACCCCGCTGCAGGAGGCAGGAGAAGGATGAGCCCTTTTCCTAAGGGGCTCTGCAGGAGCCTCTTGCTGGGCGGCAGAGCAGAGACTTGGGAATGCAGGTGTGTGGGACAGGGGAGGCTATGGTGGCATCTTGCCGCCCCGATTGACCAACAAATCTGCAGATAAAAGGCAAAATTAATGAAAGCAACTCTGGATTCATGAGGGAACCTGCTTGCGCTGCTTGCAAGATGAGGTCCTAACCCAATGTTCGATGAGGTCCAAACCCTACGTGCCCACCGTGCAGAAAACCTCCATCCACTGACTCTGCACTGCAGCATGCAGAGCTGGTCCCCTGTCCCCGAGGCTGTTGTCATCCTGGAAAGGATGCAGAGAAGGTGTCGGAGGGGATAACGTGCATGGGATGTTTGGAAACTACAGGGATGCGAGGTGGGAAGTGTCACTGATGCTCGCCCAGCCTGCTGAGCCTGCCCCAAAGCCTCTCCTGAAGGATTTAATGCCAACAAGCGGAGCCGGTCGTGGATTCCCCATGAATTTTCACGTGCGAGTTATCGGCTGCCGCATTCCCACAGGCCACTGAGCCGCTCCGTATGGATAAGTGAGAGTGCTTATCGAAAACAGGGTGACACCCTCCAATACGACACGGACAAAGTGAGTAACAGGGAGAAGAGACCAGCTGACTTCTGAGCAGAGGCTCATGCAGCCTGTCCCTTGCGCTTTCCTATTCCTTCCCCTTTCAGCTTTTAAGACTAAAGTCAATTTTGTGGATGTTTGCTGAAGAAAAGAGAGATCCTTGCTGAAATATCCGTGCATTGGAGGGTGAGACCCAAAGCCCTTGTCTGGGCGCAAAAGTGACCCTGGAGCGTGTCCGGTGGGTCAGCAATGCCAAAGCAGGAGCAGGAGATTCACTGGCATGACGGTACACTGGGAAGGAGATGGGGATCTCCTCCCTGCTCCCCACAGACGTCGTTAATCCATGGGGTGCAGCAGAGAGATCCTGCCATCAGTTCTTCCTTTCTTCCTTCCATCAATTCTTCTTCTCCTCTTCCATTATCACTTCTTCCTCTCCCCTTTCTATCAACAACTCTTGCTCTCCTCCTCACATCAACACTTCTCCTATCATGTTTTTCTCCTTCTTCCATGAAGTCTTCTCTTCCATCATTGTTTCTTCCTCTTTTCCTTCCATCATCAGTTTTCCTCTCCTTTTTTCATCATCAATTTTTATTTTCATCTTCCATCATCAGTTCTCTTTCTCCTTCCATCATCAGTTCTTCCTCTCCTCCTTACATCAATTCTTCTCCTCTTTCCATCATCACTTCTCTCCTTCCTCCATCATAAGCTCTTCTCTGCTCTTTCCATGATCAGTTTTTCCTCTCCTTTTTCCATCATCACTTGTCCTCCTTCCATTTTCAGTTCCTCCTCACCCGACAGAAGCAGCCCTGGATACTGTCCATGTTAAATGGGACAATAAGAGTGATTCCTTATAATCATCTCTCAGGCACTTTCTGGCTGCTGTGGGGTCTGTAATTAGGCTTGGAAGAGCTCCTGGATTGCGTTGCCTTTCTCCCTGCTACAGAAACTCCCCTTTCGGGTCCGTTTATCTTTTTGTGATCCTTTGCTTTTGGGGAAAAAAAAAGTCATGCTTTTCAAGGTGTCAGATCCATTCCTGGTGTTTAACCAAGGGGTTGCAAAGCAAGCGATGCGCTCTCCTGGGGCAGCGGATGCTGCAGCTGCACAGGCGGGAGACAAGCGAGCAGCAGTGCAGGGAGCCGTGCGAGCAGCCCACGGGGAGCTGTGCACGCTCCCTCAGCAGCTCCCACGTCTTTCCCGGGATATTTTTCATCCCAAGCCAGCTGAGCTTCTGCTTCTGCACCTGGTGAATAGAAAGCTATAAATTCTCCGCAGTCGGGGGCTGTGGGGAAGGCTGGGATTACTCATATCAGGACTGGCAATTAATAATGGAGACGTGACAAACTACATGTTCACCCATGATCATGTGTGGTGCCCTAAGAATGTTTAATGCATCCCTCGGATGCACAGCTCCTCGGCACGCTGGGGCTGGAAGACGAGGTTGGGGAAGGTGCTGCGAGCGCGGCTCTTGGGGTACCCATAGCCCTTCCAGCAGCGAGCATGGTGGGGAAGCAGAAGGCTTTCCCAATAGGAAATGCAGCCCTGGCACTGCTTGTCCGGGGCAAAGAGAAGGGGCACAGACACAAGAGGTGGGTTTGGAGGAGACAGATCCAGCAGGGAAGCCCGAAGGAGGGCTGGAGCTGCTGCTTAATTTATTATTTCCATTTCCATTTGCAAATCCCTTCCCCATTTGCCTGGTTCCCCAGAAAGGAAGGAGGAATAGTTGCCCAAATGCAGGCGTGGGAGGCTGCGTAATCCTGGCTCTAATCCTGGCTCTGATTCTTATCCCTGTTGTCCAGCGCCTGGATGATATGGGAACAGATGAACTGAATAAACTGCTGGCGCTTGGGGCCTTGCGCGGGTTTGCTGCTTCTCTGGTCTGTGTCTCACATCTCCTCTTCTTGATACTCATGAGATCAAGCCAATGCAATCAAGTCTTCTCTGGACGTTGCAGTCATCCAGCAGCCGAGACACTGCAGGAAGACCCATTTTTTTGCATTATTCAGGCTTCATAAATGGGAAAAGCCAGGGCAGTGTAAAATGAACATGAGCTGCCATGACCATATGGAGACTCCCTTTTGGAGAAATCAGTGGTGACAGCCCTGCTTTGAATGTGAACAGGGCAAATGTGGCCTCCAGAGATACAAGAGGACCCTCATATAAAAGTCCTGTGCAAAGGAGAGCACTAGATCCAAGAGCCCTCTAATCCCCAGATTTGGAACCATGACTTGATGGCCATATCTCCAAGGAATGGCCAGTCATGACCACTCAAAAGGTCTCTTGCAAGAGGACCTGCTGGTCCCACACATTGCCCTATTGATGCTGAGGCAAGGTCACACATCCTGATGACAACACTTTGACATTAAAGGCCTGGCTATTATTTCCCAAACTCTAAAGTCCTCCCAAATACTCCATAGACATTGCTTGGCAAGGATAAAAGCTGCTTCCAAAATCCAGGCTGGAGAGTCAGTTCGTGCTTTGATCTTCCAAAGGAAAAATCCTGGATTTGTCCTACATGTCCGGTGGGCAGGAGGATTTCCATGGTATTTGGGGTTTGCCTTGGAGCTGGAAGGACTAATGACTACTGCAGACAGCAGCTTGACTGGGATGAACCTGGACTCATCAAACAAGGTTTTATGGCAAATTCTTCCTAAGGGAAGGTTGCTCTGGATTTCTGAGCAAGGAATGACAACAGAGCTGATTGCACGGCCTGAAACCTCCTGCCATTGGCCTCTGGGAGAGGTGCCTGGGGGAAAAGCGGAGGCCAATGATCAGGAGGAATATAAATAGCCTCCAGCAGGGCCCTCCACCTTCCCTTCTGTGGCATGTGCATAAATAGTTGGCTTTGGGAAGCACCGGTGCATTAGTGGGAGCCGTAAATCATCAAGGACTTGGGCTTGGCAGCGCTGCTGAAACCCCAGCAAAGACCCAGGGAGACAAATGAATCCCGTTTCCTTTTACGAACCTCTGTAAAATGCCCGCTTAAGGTGGATTTTAGGGGACTCATGACCTGAATCTCAAACAAGGGCAGACCTGCCTGAGTTTCACCCAGGGCATGAAGTTGCAGTGCAAACCAGGTGCCAGCAGAGAGGTCCCAGGAGGTCCCAGCATTTGCCCTGCTGCCCTTTCCTTTGCCATTCCAGAGCTGGACTCCGGATCTGCAGTGGTGGAGATACCCCAGTGGAACTCTGCAGCTGGGGTGTTTTGCTGAAGGGAATGCAGATGAGGGGGGTGACATCTGGCAAATGCTCCTTCTTTTGTTGTTGCTTGTTTGTTTGTTTGTTAAAACGACTGGCGTAAAAAAAATCCCCAAGAAGTCTCATCAAGGTTGCAATGAACCATTTTGATGATCAAAGCAAGGGCAGCTCTGAAACCACAGCCTGGGAGGGAGCCCCAAACCTGCTACTCGAGTCTGAGTCACCTTCTGCAGGAGACTCTGCCAGCAAGGCAGGAGCCAAGGAAGATGCTCTCTCCTTGGGGGCCCTCAGCCAGCAAGGGCAGATATCTCTCTGCAGCCCCAAAATAAATCTCCGCAGGACTTAAAATACAGGTTTTATAAATTGCTGCTCCAAATAGAAGGTTTTGAGGATGAACAAGCCTGATGTGGTTATTTTCAGAGTTACTATTACTTTCAGAGCTGCTAGAACTGCCTGACTCTGACAGTGTATTGAGGGCTTGGGACTGTCTGGCTTGGAGGCAGAGCCAGGTCCGGGCTTCCAGGATCCATCCCTCCTCTGAAGGATGGGTGAGGAGCAATGGATACCAGCTGTAAAGATGGAATAGGAGTCATGAAGGCCTCCTGGAAAGCCCTTTCCTGCCTTGGGACAGGTCATGGTGCCCTCTCAGGGGGCAACGAGCTGGTCTTTAGGTTCTCCCACCTCCATCATTGCCTTGGAAGTGGAAGGAGTTTCACAGCCCTGGAGATCCTGGGACCTTGGATGAGCAATGGGTCTTGCAGACCCATCACTGGAGAGCTGGTGGGGTGTTTGTGAGGCACAGAAGTGACTGCCTGACCGTGGCAGCTCCTGTTAGCTGGGCTGGAGCCTGCAAGAGATTAGGGGAAAGCAGATGGCTCCTAATTGGCAGCGACGGCTTATTTCCTGCTCTCCCAGATAAACCATTAAATTAAGGTTTAAATCAAACTTCATGCAAGTTGGGAGGTTACATGTAATTATTTAGAAATCTAGACAGACTTAAAAGTCTGGATTAAGGGCCCTATTTACAGGAATGGATGGAAAATGCACACTTGTCCCTGTAAGGCTGAGCAGCCACAGGCTCAAGTGTTGGCAACCTGACCAGCTAACCCTGCTGATCGCAATGCCCCAAGTTTTGGAGGTGCAAAAAGGCACAGAGTTTGGTCTTGTTTTTTCCTGGGAGCAGTGGGGACCACCAGTGATGGGATGCAAAGGGCTGAGCTGTTTGACAGGGGGCTAGTGGAAGATACAGGGAGAAATCACTGCAAGATAGTGCCTGCCTGGGCCAGGGGAAAAGAACACTTGGAAAGGAAAAATAGCCAGGATGGGAAGCTAGAAACCAGAGGCAATGAGAAAAGGCACCTTCTCTCCCTCTGGAAAGCTGCAAAGATGGGAAATGTGTGGATGACTCTGAGACTTGTTAAATATAAGGACCCTAGCCAAGGTCCTAAGACAAAGACTCATCCCAGAATTGAGGCGATGCCTTTAAGAGTTGGGCTTAAAATCGTGCCCAGGGTCACACTGTGGCACAGCGAGGGCTCAAGATTTCCTCTCCGAGGTCCAGTCCAACTTCTTATCGGTCCCCAAGGCCTCCTCACGGCTCTGCTGATAACGCTCCGAAAGCGCTGAGCGTGGCGAGCTGTAGGAAATGAGCCCTACCTTTTCCCTACTTAAAGAAGAGAATTTCTGTGGTCAAGTGCCCAGACTTATGGGAGGGTTTGGAATATATTTCCCCCTTCTTTTTTGGGGGGGAAAATGGTGAAACAGCATCTAAACAGAAAAAGCAGCATCTAAAAAGAGATGAGCTGCAGTGATGGCTGGTGGACATGATGCAAACAGATGGATTTACCCTCCCCTGCATCTGCTTGTTTACTTAATCTTCATTAACAGTGCCATGCACCAGCAGGTCTGGAAGAAGAGGCTTAATTCCAACACAAACCTATAGGTGCATTCCCAGGAAGCCAAGATCTCTTGTGCTTTCTTGCGTAAGGTAACCCTGGAATCCCCTCTCCGCTGCATCCATCTCACCTGGGAGGAGATGAAGCAGTAGGATGGGACAGGAGCCAATGGGTCCCTTCTAGTGGGGAAGGGGAATGCGGGTCTCCTTGTCCTTGGAGCTCAGCAGCGTTTCCCTGGGTTCAGGTCCTGCTTCTGCACAGCACCCCATGCTGATGCCAGGGCTGCCGCACTCCTCAGAGCTCTCCTGCTTACCAAAAATAGTTTCTGTCTGGGGTATATTATATTGCTGCAGGTCTCCGTCAGGGAAAATATTCTTGGCCAGCGACAAGACACAGTGGCTAGTGCTGCTGCAGAGAGCCTGGGCGCTGCCACGAGGGATGTCTTCTGAGAGGCATTAAAATACCTAAAAAGAGAAAGGAGACATTGGGGAAGAACTGCTGGCTCATTCTGTCTCTGTCTCTCATTTCCTGCTTTGCTCTGAATTAACCCACAGGAGGCAAATGCAGCCCATGCCCGGGACAGAGGTAACTGCACTGCTGTACCCTGAGCACAGAGAAATCCTCCCCACATGCTCTAACGCCATGGTGGAAAAGCCCTGGTGGTGGCTGAGAGCTCTCGCCCATTGCATGGTGGTTTTATGTTTTCACTTTAAAGGGAGTTTTATTTTTCAGGCTTTCCCTATGCCATGAAGGGCCACGGATTGAAGAGGGAGTGTGAATACGAGCTCCTCAGGGGACAGCCCTCTGGAAACCGAGGCTGGGAAGAGGGAATGAGAACATCTATTGTGGCACTTGAGATGAAGAAGGAGTTGGCAATGCAGGAGGGAAACAAAAATAGAATTTTCCCAAGAATGGGAAAAGATTCTCCATGTCTCACATGGTGGTGGGCCTTGAAGTGAGAAGAAGGAAGCAGAGAAGAGATTGATCTTGCAGCACTTCTCTTTCTCAAAGCAGACCTTGGATTCGGCACTTACCATCAAAGGAGGCCGGTGGGAAGTGCTGGCTCAAGATCCCTGTTGAGCAAATGCTCAGAGAGCGGCCGGACAAACTTCAACCACCTTCCTGGTCCTATTGAGATGGGATGGCCACCAGATGGAGCAGAGACACCTGTTACCTGAAGAGAGAAGGTTCAGACATAAGGCATTGCCTGAGCAAGGGGATAGGAGATGGACTCGTTTCCTGAAGTCCATCGCTCATGTAGGTTGAGCTGAGCAGAGGCATGTGACAGTCGTAACGAGTTGTTCTGCTACCCATCACCACCCCACTTCCAGTCCCTTCAGCCATTGCTAATCTTAGCTCAGCCTGAGCTAAAAAAGAAAGATTTAGATGGAAACTACTCAAAAATCTCATGAATAACCCATAGAGGGATCATATTAACCTCTCAATATGATCAATGGCTGTTGCTAATTTAACTTTTTTTTTAGAGAGAATGGCTCCCAATGTGTGCTGTGTGCTCCGGACACCTCGCCACGCTCCATGGCTTCTCCTACTTGGCATCTGGGCCTGCTGGTCCCTCCACCAGAAGCTCCACTGCCCAGGGCTGGCCCAGGCATCCGTCAGCAGAGGCCAATGAGAGACACGTTGCAATGGTCCAGGTCCTGAAGGGCTTTTAGGTGGCACTGCCCTCTGAGCTGAGCAGATTTGTCTTTCCTCGGACCCAGGGATTCACCCAAGGCGGCATGGGAAGGTGGTGGGTGAAGCAGGATTGGATCCTACTTTTCTTTTTTCCCAGGTTAGTGAATGAGCCTGTGGTCAAACAATGGAGGAATATGGGTTTTCTCCAACTGTGCATCAGGATCTCTGAACGGGAGTTGTTGGGGAGGTGCTTGACTGGCAGTGTGCGGGGTCTACCCCTACCCATGCTGAGTGAACTAAGACCATCGCTCCTGCCTGCAGCAGTGAGGAGAGACCCCAGAGGAAAAGGGCAGGACACAGGGAGGCCACAGGACAAGGAGAAGCCAATTCAAGTGCATAAAAGAGAGGTGAGATTGGGACAATCCAACAGTTGTGATTCTTGGGAAAAAGCAGTTGCCCAGATTGCAGGAGAGCTGGTGCCTGCATCTGCAAAGCTCCACCTTGCAGAGGACAGGGTGCAAACAGAAGGGAGGTGGCTTGCTCTGAGTGGGGCTGAGCCGGGGATGGTGGAGCATCTCATGGGCTAGCAGATGCCAGATCCCGACTTTACTTCAAGAGGAAGCTGATTCACCATGGGCCATTGGGGCTCCATGAGGGTATCCTACCCCATTTTATCTTTGCATCATCTCTAAGGTTTCAGAGAGGAGCCAGGCAGAAAAATTGGAGGTGCCAGGGCTTGCTGTCCTCCACAGGATGTGACGTCCAGTCAGGGCAGCGCCATGCAGATGCTGAAGCAAAGGGGCCAAACACTATGTCTGACCCATGCATGGCTCCTCCTGTTGAGGTTGCCGTGGTTAAAGCTGTTATGGACATCACAGACCAGCAGGCTTTAGAAATTCTGTGGTTTCCAGTCTTAGACAGCCCCAAATTCACTCATATTGTGGCAGCAGTGGCGTCCAACCTGCTCTTACCCTGTGCAGAGGAGATTGCTTTTAAAGCCTGATAATTAGGACATCCAGATATTTAGTCCCACATCACATTTGACAAATGCATAGGTGCATTTTTTTGCTGATGGGGAGCTCGGTGGACACTTGCAGATACCAGCACTGCCTGGGCGCCAGACCAGCTCACGCCGCTCCCATTTATCATTGGGATGGAATCCCAGTGGAGCTGCTGTGTGACAGCAGCAATGGCCTTGGAAAGCTGCTGTCCTTCTCCCTGCCTTGCGGTGTGACACTGCAGAAATGGAGCCCTTGCTAAGGTGGGTGCGTTAACCACCCCTGGCATTTTTTTTCTGAGCCTATGGATAGGTGATAGGAGGCAAAATGTTAAAAGCAAATTTCAATTTATTGATGTATGGAGGAAGGAGACATCCAAGAAAGCTCCAGCAGCAACTACAAAGCTGAAGTACCGTCAGCTGCAGATGTTCAGGAAGATGCTGCAAGTCCATTCCTACTATTTAACCTATAATATCTGTCTAATAATTAGCTGGCACTAGAACAAGATCTTCTTGCCTGACCCATTCCCTCTCCATATCCCAAAATTTCTACTTCCCATCCTTCCTGTTTATTATTTCTTCCTTCCCTTGTGTTGTCATTATCTGCAAACCAAGAAAGTTCAAGCCTGTTTAAAGAGGATCTCTTAAAAAGAACTTTGTCTTAAATAATAAGTTTTCAATACCACAGCTAAATAAAGACCACAGAAAATCCGTGTAATATGGTAGTATGAAACACTTGCAGCTGGTCTTTATGAGGAAATTGCAGGAAGACAAAGCTAAATGCAAGAAGAAGAAAAACTCTAGGAGCTAAAAGAGAAGATTATTGAAAAAAAAAAAAAAAAAAAAAAAGGACCCTGACAGAGATCTAATCTACCAGACATAATGCCTTATGTGATTTTAAAGAATAAATTGCAATCATCAGGAGGGAACATCTGCAGAGTCGATATATTTGTGCATGTTGCCCAAGAGAGGTGATAATGCTCTAGGTATGGCCTCTGTGGCTCTGAAAATTTCCTAGCAATGCAGAAAAGTATTGACGGTGCCAAACAGCATATGCATGCCTTCTCTCAGCATGAAAAATTCAGTCCTGCCATGCAGTAAATTCAGCAAAGCATTTGCAATTAATGTGCAATTCCTGGTGATGCCTTTTGGATAGACTGCCACAGACTGATTGATAATAAGAATTTTGCTAACTGCTTTCTAGAGCAAATTAAAGAACAAGTAAAAATATCAGAGCTTTGGGTACTGAGAAACAGCCTTATGCAGTAAGATTTTTAAGCTCTACATGGGCCCTTCAGGAGCACCTGTAGGATCTCCATGCTCTTCCATCCCTCCTGTCAGCTCCACCTACCATGCACAAGATATCCAAGGCCACATGAAAAGGCAGATATAGGGCTGAATCCTGCTCCCGCAGGAGGTATTTGAATTCAGACTTGGGCTGATCATGTCTATACTGTCAGGACTGTCACGTGCAAACTAACAGGGGCTTGGCAAGGGAGGGAGTAACAGCCACATGCAGAGCTGCAGGTCCGCTTGCCAGCATGGAAAAGATCTGGTCAGTGAAAAAAAAACCATTAATTTAGTGGTAAAAAGGACTCAGATGTTATTTCCTCTTTTAGCAGAGGGATGCAAAGGCTGGGGGTGCACCGGACGTTAGGGGAACAGCTAAGCACTCCGGGAAGCAAATGCCTTAAGAAAGGATTTCCTGATAAGCGGAAAAGCAAAAAAATCTGTGTTCACTGGAGATGGCTTCTTCCAAGTCACCCAAGAAAAGAGTGGAGGATGGAGACGCCTTGTTTGCACCCAGAGTGGTAAAGGTCCATGTAGAAAGCGTTTGGGTACGGAGGGCTTTGCCAGCCTGACTCTCCCAAGTGTCTACTTGGCTCCCTGCACATCGAGGTCTACACTGCCTGACCTGAGCTAGGTGCTGTAAAATTAAATAGCTCCGAGCTGTACTGTGAAATCCTTGCAAGGGAAAAGCAGTTCCAGGCTGATGAAGGCAATGGCTGATCTATTGCTCAGGCAGTTTCCTAAGCTTTGCAGACCGAGCACCGACCGATGCAGACGTCTCGGAGCAGCATCCAACAGGGGCTCCGCACAGCATGTTTATATATTCCCGAGACTTTGTGTTGCTATTCTCAGTTCACTTCCAGATCAGCCACTTTCTGCTAGGTGGTAATACCAACTGGAGGAGTTGCGTAATGCCGGAAAAGTTGGATGTTTCTGCATGAAAAGCAGGTGAAGGTTGTTTAAAGAACAAAGGAGCACTGAAAAGCCTAACAGCACTGCAGAGCGTGCGCTGAGAAAAGGGCTCTAAGAGTCTGTTGAAAATCAAGTGCCATTAAGATATGAATAAGCAAGCAAGGGGGAAAAAAAAAAGCTCTTTGTATTGCAATGAGGGATGGGGAAGAGGGAGCGATGCACTCTAGGGAATGAAATTGCTGCATCTGTCTGATGGATCTATCCACAGAGAGAGAGAGGCTGATCTACGTGTATCCTGTGGGTTCCTATATGCTGGGAAAGAAGCCACTGTCCCAGGCTGGATGTTCCAGCCTCTCCAGCTATGGAGGTGACTAGGTGGGAAACTGAGGCAGGCCTCCCTGTCCCCTCGGCACATGCATGGATTTACACCGTATCCTGCTTTCTAAGAGGCGTAAAACACGGGCCATCAGGTCTCCTCCTGCCCTGATCTGTGCAGCCCCATATCTGTGTGGCTCGTAACCATATCCTGCTATTTCTCCATCACATATCATGCCATGCTGTCATATCCAAATCACATCCAGCCTGTAATTTGGAGGATCTCTAAGCTGAGATAATGTATTAGTGTTTAGACAACACACCATTATTCCAAGTTCCTGGTCTCAGAGCTCTACAAATAAGGAGATTTTTAATAGCAGACAGTTGCGAAGTTATTAAGACGATCAGATGAGCTGGCTTGTAATGCTCTGGCCAGCACACATGCTGGCGCGTGGGAAGTGGAAGGACCCTTTATCTTGTTCTTGATGTCCTCCCGGCCTCCCGGCTCTCGGTTTATGTTTCTGTCCAGGGCACGTCCATGTGTGAAGCTGTACAAGGTGTGCTTAGTGGAAGCAGAGCAGCCAAAACATCCTTTTAGCTCCAATTTGGGAGTGACGGAGAGCACACACAGCCAGATGGGAGAAAGACCGGGATAATGAGAGCAAAGGGAATGAGTCCATCTCTGAGCTGGGATTAGAGGGCTGATCCCTTTCTGTTTGAGCCACAAGGTTCACAAGCCCAGGAGAGGGTGCAGCTGTGTGGTAGCTCATCAGCCTCAAAGCAAAGAAGAGGTTTGTGCATGAATGTGGGACCTTGAGGATGCCAGTTTGGAAGTTACAGTCCTGCGTTGACAAGAACACCCATTTAATGGTAATTTAATGGCAATTTGCCTTTGGATTTGCACATGAACAGCCACAAAGAGACTGTAGTTTTAGTCTTGACTCCTCCATTAGCTTGGAGCAAAACTGTGGGTCAGTCGGAGTGACCCAAGAGTTCAACCGCAGACATCTTGAGGTAGGACTTGAAACAAATATTCAGACACTTGAAGGAAGGGTAGTTGTGTAGAAACCAATGTCTGGCGACCCGGGAGACCCAATTTCTGGCTTTGTCAGTGAGGTACTGTGTGATCGGAATCAAACCTTACAATTTTTCTGGACCAAGTTCCCAACTTGTAGAACAGAGATAGCTCTCTTATCTCTTCACTATCTTATGTAGACCAAAACCCACACTATCTTATGTAGACCAAAACCAATTTGGGGTAGGTGGCCTGAGTCTTTGTATTCCCTTATACAGTGAGGATGCAGCTGCATTGAAGTGATGCTCAAATGCCACCTTCATGTTAAGATTCCCATAGGAGTGTTCAGCACTGCGATTTGCAGG
>VZSV01000049.1:318573-345332 GCA_013398735.1 Nothocercus julius | reverse complement strand
CATTCAACCTGTTTTCTGCTCGACATTCTCCCGGTAATCACTGGTCTTTAAGAGGGCAATGCCAGACTTTAAAAACCAGGTGATGGCTGCAAGAAGAGTGTGCACCAAAGTGTCAGGCCGGTGGGCACCGGGGGAGGAGAGCTAGAAGTGTCACCAGGTGATGGATGGCCGTGATGCAAGTGCTGGATTCCCCGGGGCAGGAGTGCAAGTGTCTGCACATCCTGGAGCACGGATTGCACGAGGGAGAGATAAAGAAGGGGAAGGAGAAGCAGATAAGTGGATTGAAAGGATTTACAGCTCCTGCACAAGCCAGGACACTTGGAGGTCACAAGGGAGAAGGCTGGGATGATTGCACTTGAGTTCACAACTGTGGTTGTAGGAAGGTGACCCAGCTGCCAGGCACTGCAAAATTAAACAACTTCCCTTCCTGCTCATTGTCTTCAGACATAAAAATGTGATTTATGCAGGGGAAGACCGTTATTTTTACAATCCTAATATAATGGTAAAAGGTTCTGGACCTCCAGCATTCCCCACTGAGATGCTGGGTTGGTGCCATCTGACTTGTAAAAGTCTAATGACCTTCATGCAAATGGAGGGGCAGTTGTGTGGCAAATCTCCCTCCTGCGGAGGAAGGCTATAAAAGCTGCATCCGGGGCAAAATTTGGGCCACTTCATGTTAAAGAACCAATGTCCCATGAGAGTCACCAGCTGAATGGTGTGGCTGGAGGACAGGAGAGGAGGTGCACAGCTGCACGGACGATGGAGTGCAGCAAGGAACAGCTGGGAAGAATGATTTTATGGGAAAAATAAAAAGAGGGAATAAAATTGAGAAATACCTAGAGTGCCTGTAGAAAGATAAAGAGTGGGCCTGGGAAAGTTATTTGCAAGCAGTCATGAATTGTTCAGTGGATTTCCCAACTTCATGTGCCAGAAAAATGCACAGGAACCAATCATGGCTTTGTCATCTTTGCTCGCATCGTAGGTTTATAGCCAAACTATTTCTTGTTCTGCTGATAGCTCCTATGCTGTCAGAGCGTTCCTTGCAAATAATGGCAAATGTGAATCTGGAAGATGTTTCGGTGAACCCTGGTTCCTTCCTGGCTCTCTAATTGACAGGAAGCGGACGTGGAATGGACAGCCACACAGCGGAGGGCATTAGTGATTATGGACCTGAGTGAGTAGTACAGGCAGTTTTTCTCAGTACCGCTGTGTTCTGAGACAGATGCATTAGGAACCGTTTAGGGAGGTTTTACAGGATAAAAAGATTTAACTGCTTAACAGCAGAACAGAATAAGTGGGAAAAGGCTGGAAGGCAGCTCTCAGTTTTCTTTGTACCCCTGGGAATTTAGACAATAACTGTCTAAAAAGTGGTCCTCATCCTTTGGGTGCAAAGAGCCAGAGTGGGTGCACGGTGCTACTAATTGCGCCCATGACCAGGAACTATCCTGGTTTTCAAGCTGCTTTGCAGAAGGGCCATCAAGGCCAAGCTCCTAATCTGGGGAGTCCTACAGCTCCTGACAACTTGGTTCCGATTTTCTTGAGTCCATGACCGTTGTTAATCACCCCCTGAGCAGCTGCCAGAGGGCTTGTGTTAAGCCCCCACAGATGGATCTGCAGAGAGTTCATTAAACATGAGAGGCTGGTGTCCTGGGAGGGAATTAAATGAGGGTTAACACGTCTTAATGAGGAACTTAAATGCTGGGTAATAGAAATAACAGCTGCACGTAGTGGATTCCAGCACATGGATGGGACGCGGGGGACTCGTAAAGTCGCGGGCTATTTTACCTTGTGATGTCCTGATGGTGACTGCCTCAGAAACTGGAGAAAGAGGCTCTGCTTTAACATGAAAGAGCTTCATCCAAGTTGGACCTCCTGGGAATGAAGTTTGCAGGACCCTGGCACCCAAAAGCATCCTGGTGCACAGCAGGGAGAGTCAGTCTTCTCACTGGAGGCATTAAGAGGGTTTGCAATATGCTGCCGATGAAACAGACTGGGAGGGAGGGAGACAAGACAGGAGAAGGATAAGGCACAGGGCCAGGGATTGGGAATGCCAGCTGAAGGAATCAGAGGATACACTGGGATTTGTGGGGGAAAGAAATGGACGGCTGTAGAAAAAGAGCCTGTGCATCTTCCCACCGAGGACAGACAGTGCATGGGCTCCTAAATTTAATCCGAAGTCAACAAAACTGAGTGAGGAAAACTCCAGGCTTTCGAGGAGCTCTTGGCACATCTCTTCCATGGCTCAGATGGGTAAAGAGGAATAGCTGAAAGGGGAAATGGGAGCTGTATCCCCCAGACAACTCTTGCACTTTGGCCCTGATGTCACCCTCGAATGGCAAATTGTCCCAACTAGGGGCTAATTGGCTTTGTAAGCCATGAAGATAAAGTTCCCTCCAGCAAGGACTTTCTCACAAGCCCCCTCAATAGTGATGAAATGCCAGGGAGTTGAGTGGAGCACAACCAACCCCTTGTTTTTGTTTGCAGAAGTTTCAGAAGCGCCGTTGCATGAGAGGAATAGAGAGATGCTGCTCTCCATTTATCAGAAAGGTGGCACAAAAAAGAAATGAAAGGAAGCTTTAAAATAGTAATGTCTTATTTTTCTGATGTCTATATATCTGGGGTCTGATGAATATTCGCCTTTCCCTCGATAAAAGCCAGTGCATTAGGATCATAATGGGAAGCGGGTCTGTTTGGTGGTGAAGTGTACATCTCAATAAATTCTAATCAACTGCTCAGGAATAGACATGGGGGAGTGGGGATTTGATAGATAAAGCATCAGCTATTAAAAGAAACGCAGTACAGCTTCTCCGTGATGGATAAATCAAGGAGTCCTTTCTATTCACGTTCACGTGTAGCCTAGGAAGGCGATTTGATGGGGGCTGGAGTTGTACCTTTGTGTCAGATTAAACTTTGATTTATGGCCTGGAAGATTACATTCAAATGTACCTGCTGCGGAAAATTCTTGTCTCCATTTTTAGACATACTTCTTTCCTATCTGTTAGGCAGTTAGTCAAGGAAAAAGAAAAAAAAAAGAAAGAACTTTTCTAGCAAAGTCCAAGAGCCACATATTTCAGCTGGATGCCAAAGGGATAAATCCTGCTCTCTGCTATGTCCATGTGACTCTGCAAAGATCCTTTTGGAAGCAACATGTGTTCATACCAGATGAGCTTAAAGAGACATTTGGTTACTTTTCTCCTCTGATCCAAAGCCAACACATTTGGTGCTGCTGCTCCCTTTTATTCTTGGGAGAGGATGCACAAGGATTTGCAGGAATGGAGAGAAATCTCTGTGCTTATGGAACACCTGAGGGCTTTTCTCTCCAGCCTGTTGACCTCTCCATGATGGAGCTATCTGTAGTTTTCCCTTCTCAAAGCGGATGGGGATGAGCAGACGCTCATCCCAGTCAAACCCTGTGTCCTCCAGCAACGCTGGGTGGCCTGGGGCTCCCTGTGCTGCATCCTGCATCAAGCCTAGTCTCCCTGCAGGTGCACATGATGCCTCTTGCTGCAGGGATGAACTGGGAATTGTCCCCATTCCCCCTTGGCAGAGTTCCACTGGTGCTGTACCTACTCAAGGAGTAACTGGGAGTGAAACAGATGAGAAGTGAAGAGATTTTCCTAAGGGTTATTAGGACATGTTGCATGTGGCTGTGGATCTGCTGGGGATGGCTGGAGGTTTATGTCCAGGGTGGTGCAGGAAAGGGTCAGAATTTGGGATGGCACCTTAGAATAACTGAAAATAAAACTAATGCAGACCTGACACTCTCCATGGAGTGGTTCCTGGATCAGAAGGATGCTTCTAGTTTCGCTTCCAGGTTTAATTTATGACCCCCACCTGCTTTCAGAGAGGGAAGGGAAAGAAGCCGCTGGGCTCTTGGGAAGGCCTGAGCTCATTAATGTGACCAGGTGTGCTTCTGTAGACTGAAAAGCCTGAGAAGAGTGAAGGAATAATTCTTGCTGACCTCTAATTTGGGACTTTGGTGTTTTGGCCTCATAACTGCAATCCTTGCAATAGAGCCCCGGCTCCCTGAGCTGATGATTTAAGCTGCAT
The DNA here is from genome assembly GCA_013398735.1 of Nothocercus julius. Lineage (NCBI taxonomy): Eukaryota > Metazoa > Chordata > Aves > Tinamiformes > Tinamidae > Nothocercus > Nothocercus julius. The sequence continues at coordinate 341,282 of VZSV01000049.1, read as the reverse complement.
TTCAGGTGCTGCCAGAGCAGGGCTAGAAATGCCAGATTTGGCAATTTTGCATTATCCTTTCAGCCCCTGGAACCAGCAACTTTCTCGCATCCATGCCACATCAGTGGATTTGCTCCTCTACCACCTCCACCTAAATCCCTGGGCATCTCCTGGTCCTAGAGCCTGCAACCAGCCTGTTTGTAATGGAGATGTGTGAGTTACTCAATGTGTGACCCCCAATCTACCAAATTGCTCTGCTCTTTGCTGCCTTCGGGATGTGTAGTTAAGCTGTGCACCCCAAATTGCATCAATTGCACCCAAGCATCAAGTGTTCAGTTCCTTTGGCAACATGAGAGTCAGAGTAAAGTTATTACATTCACATCACAGTGTCCCTAATTCACCACCTATGATCTGCTGTGGTCCCAGCTCCAATCCCAGAGCAAAGAACTTTTGGCAAAATCACTGACTTCTTTTTTTGTGTTATATACAAAGAAATTTGGTCTTAATCTCTGAAGAAATTCATAATGCAACCTACGAGATGAATTTCTCACGGAAATAGCCTGAAGTATCCAGATACTGGATCATGGAAATAACCCATTGCTGTTCCTGGTGCTTAACTATCTTGGTGTGTTTCTGAGGCAGCGCAGGGGGGAGCTCTTCAGAAGCTATTTACACTTATTGATAACCCAGGTAGGAAACCCTCACTATCTGATGGAGTGCCAGCAGCTTTGGCCGAGCTGTTTGCGTTACGTGCACCGATTGCACAAGCCCTTGAGGGATCTCTCACTTGCTGGGCAGATCAGACACCAGGTCTTCTGTTGTCCCAGGAGGGAGGGAGCCACAGTGCCCTGAAACACCAGGTGTAAACTCCAGAGCAAGGAGCTAATAATGATGGCAGCAATGTCCACACAGAAGATGCCCGGGCACATCTAATTCCAGGTCTGGACCATTCCCAGCACTGCATGGTGCTGAGCCCTTGGATCAGCTGGCCCATGCCATTGCACTGGCCAGGTCCATCCTCAGCTCTGGCAGGTGCATGGGGGTGAACATCTCCTGTGCAGTGCCACATAGGACCAGGGATATCCAGGCTTATTCACTTGTTTCCAGACATGCAACTTCTGCATGTTTGTTCAGACTTTACTGGCTTCTTTCGCTGCCTGTTTGGCTCTCCCACTTCATGCTCTCTGAAAGTCAAAAGTGTTCAAGGGTGGCTCCCTGGTTCTACAGCAGGATTAGCTCCCACCTTGAAGAATCCAGAACAGTGTAGAGCTCTGGTCAGGACAGTTTTTACAAGGTCACATCAGCCTACAAGAAAACCCTATGTGTGTGTGTGGCTCTGCCCCCACTACGGCAGCATCTCCAGGGTAATTCTTCCCAGCATTAGTTAGACATGAAGAGCATTGGAACCACAGGAAGAATCTTCTTCACTGACTCCTGATGAAGAGCTCCCATTCCCACCTTCTTTAGTGTGCAAATAGCTATTCACAAAGAGAACTAGCTCAAAGACAGACATTTACTGTTTGTTTCCAACACTTCTTTTCCTTCTTAAGGGATTGATCAAGGCTCCGGCTGCTTGCGGAAACACATCTTCTTTCTGTTTCCTACCAGCACAGAGCCCCACTGCCAAGAGGCACAAAATGGTAGAGCTGACAGCAATTCCTCTTCCTCCTGATACCTTTCCTTTGAAAATATTTGGGGGAAAAAAAAAAAAAAAAAAAAGAAAAACAGAAAAAAAGTAATTGCATTTTTTTTTCCTCCTTCAGAAAGCTGGCAGTCTGCTCAAGCTAGATGATGTTACAGGAAACTACCGAGGTTGGACAGAGCCTCTTTGGTCTGACCTGTGTGGACTGGTGCCCTACTTCTTCTCAAACACATCTATACCATTTTGGGAATGGTTTATGGGGAGATCTCTCTCTTTCCCACTCCACTTCTTTCTCTTTCAGAGTACTGGATAGATACTAGAAACTAGCTCATGATTTCCCTCCAACTTTGTCTTTACAGAAAAGATGAATTGTTTTCACCCTGCGAATTCTCCAGCCTCTGAATATTGACTTAAAAGCTTGGCAAGAGAAGAGAGTTCAATTTTCAGCCTCATTAACTAACGAAGCTCCCCACAACTCCTACCTGTCACTCACCAAGAGGGGCATGTCCTTGGGGCATTAAGAGAGGGCTATTTTTGAGCTCTGCTCCTCGTGCATATTATTGGAGCCCAACAGGGAATGTGACCTATTTCCTTGCTCTTTGGTGGAAATGTCACCAGTCCGAAGATCATGTTTGACTATGAAAGCACACATTAACCTCTTGCAGAGGTTAATAGATGCACCAGAGCTGAGTTCATCACCTGGCCTCATTTCTCTCCTCTGCCCTGTTCAGAGCTCCATCTGCTCCATGTGTTAACGTTTGGTCACAGAGCCATCCCTAATGAACATCCATGACTCACCAAAGACCTTCTCAGATGATGTATTACACCCTCTTGGTGTGGTTTCCTTCAGGTGGCAAGGGCTCTACACCACCATACATAAGTAAGCCTGGGGTTACCAAGCCGAAGATTGCGTGTAGAAAGCACGGCCTGTGCCCATGTGCAGTCTTGGAGGCATGTAGCAACTCAGCATGAAGAGCCCCCCCTGCCATGTTTCAGATGGAGAAAGTCCCTTCTGTTGTCACTGTGTTTTGCATGGTACTGAAATGTTTTTTTTCTTTTTCAGCATGGAAAGAGAAGCAGGATTTTCACTGTAGCTTGAGATGACCCAAACTGAGTCACTTCTGTTCAGTGAACCACGGTGTTTTGTTTCGGGTTGGTTTAATATTTATCAGTGACATTTTCTGTGAGGATTTTGGGGGAGCCTGGCGCTCCTATTTCCTCCACCAGCCAAGGGAGAGTCCTGACGAGACAGTGGTGAGCTCTATGCGATGATGTGGTCCACTCTGGAAGGCAGACAAGAGTTGTGAAACACTTGAATTTCCAGTCTGATGACTTTTCTGGACCAAATATGCCAATTCCATTCAGAGCCAAGTAAGCAAGAGCTAGATTTTCTCATATTGCTTAATATTTTCTCCTTGCCCTTCTCTTCCGTGGACAGTTTCTCTGTTTTGACATTTCCCCTGGGGAAAAAGACAGATGTTGGAATTTCCCAAAGGGAAATTTAATGTTTCCTCAGGTCAACACCAATAACAAATCCACAACCTATTAAAGTCTCCCCTTGTCCCTATTCCACAAGATGTGGCCTCCTGGAAATTCACAGCCGTAGCTGAGATGAGAAGACTCCTCCAGTCCTCTCATGGTAGAGGCAGAAACTATTGCTTGCAGGGGACCCATTTGTCTGTCCTTTCCTGATGCTTCACCAGGCATTTACCCAGCTGAATTTCAACCTCTCAACACCTCTCATTTCTAGCTCATGACCACTATGGTTTGCCCTTACAAGACTGCTGGACTCTGGATGATTCATGTGTGTTTTGCTGCAAACCCCAGTTTCTTCTAAGGCTGGGCCACAGGAAGACCCTTGTTGTAGTTGATATTTTAAATTTCAGAAGAGATCTGTGGAGTTTGCAAACACCGAGGGGAAAAGGGTGGCACAGATGGCCTTTCCAGATGCTAAATGGAGTATTTGGGAGTATGTTTGTAGACTTATGGGTTCAGAGGAAGATATTTTGGTGAAAAGAGGACAAGAGAGAAGAAATGGTGGTAGCACCTGATACAGATATGGGGAGTCTTGCCTCCAACAAAATGCAGCACAGGTAATTGCAAGGTCTCCCAGTAAATCCCCTGGCTCTTTGAGATGGATCCCTATGATCTTTGTGCTTGAGGGATTTTCTTATTAAGAAAGTCTTAACAAATTTGCACTCAGGGGGCACCAGTGCTTTGCTTCTGGGGGAAAGCAGTGGTGAGGATGTTGCTGCCTCTCTGGTCTCCTATCCTGGTCATAGAAGTGGCAGCAACTGGGAAGGATATTATGAGAGATTAAGAAGACCTCAAAAAAAGAGGCACAAATAAAGGAAGAAATAATACATGTCCCTTATGTCTCATCCAAGGAAAGGAGGTGATGTTCTGCAAGGGTATCATGGCCAAGCTCTTCTCAGAATTGCCCAAGGTTGCTGAGTCCCCAAGCCCCTCAGCACCTTGTGCCAGAAACCAATTTTCTCATGGTATTTCTTTATCCAAACCTTGCTGGAAAAGTGTCTCTGCGTATGCTGATCCTAAGTGACTTCCCTCTGGACCTAAGCACCTGCCTACACTCATTCTGGGCTGCCACCCTGTCTCAAAGCTGTCGTATGGAGAAAAGCCACATCCCCTTGTTGCAGAAATCCAGGAACTGAGATGAATCCCAGTAAGGACCTGTTGTCCTTTCTGAGGCTGTGCCACCCAGCAGGAAGGCAGCAGCGTGTGGCCGTGCCAGAGCTGACACATCCCTGTAATAAGCGTGCGAGAAAGGAGTGGCAGCCAGCTCATGCACAGCTGCTTCAGCTTGTAAGTGGGAGCTCCCTGAGGCTGCTAAAGAATTAAGAAGATTCAATGAGGCGCTCACCTTGGGCACTCAGCTGTTGCGAAGATGGATGGGGAGCATATGCTTTGTTAACGTCAGGGAGGCGGGCGAGCCCTCCTGAAGCTTGCGATGGTGTCAGCTCCTTCACGGTGTCTGTTAGTCTTGCCTTGGAAGGATTTCAAACCTGTCCTTTGCTTCCACGCAAACAGACGGGCACCTTCACTCTGCCTCCATGCCCACCTGCCAGAAGCTGCTCATGCCCTGTGCAGATTGCCCCCTTATAGCACAACTGCGTGGGATTTCAGGCTTTCCTGATCCTTGTTCTAGTGGAGGATGGGAAAGGACCACCGCTGTCAAAGGAGTTCTTAGGAGACAACAACAAGGGCAGGAATGAGCGTAGGAATATGGGAAATGAGAAGAACCTGGGCTGTTTTAGAAAAGAGAAGAAGTGCTTTTCCTGTGCAGAAAGAGCTTTGCAGAAGCGGAGCTTGGTTGGGAAGTATTCAACAAGTTGCATAATGCAGAGTGAGCTGTGGGAGACAGACAGAAACACAGGTTGCTTGCTTTAAAATATGCGTATATATTTTTTTCCTGTTGATGCTCCATTCCTACTGTCAGGAAGGTTTTGTGGTTGCAGGCCCCAATGGGTTTTCCTGTTGCAGTTTGATTTCACTGGGACATGGACTTGATATGCCCAGCATGGAAAAACAACAGGCCTGGAGACCTCCAAGGCAGCTAGAAAGTGAAAAATGGTGCAACTGCTCCTGGCTGGAGAAGGAGCATGTCCTGGGGGAACTATGTGGAATCGGTGGGCTTTAGTTACAGACATGGGGGCTTTACCAGTGCAGTCCTCCTTACGTGATGGCTTTAGGCTATGGTGGGCTGCTGAACAAGGGATATGGTGGGTGATGTGCGAAGGGCTCTGGTGCAGTGAGGAGGCAGGAATGCACATTCCTTGCAGATATCCCAAGATTTGACCTTAGTCAGCAACCACAGACACCAGCAGCTTTTTGAGTTAAGTTACTCTGAGGTATCTGGTCATTTCTAAAGATGTAAATCTTCCTTTTTAATCCCCATTAAACAATGCCACATAATCAGGGGCGCCACTCAAACCCCCCTGGGCTGCCGCAGTTCCCAGCAGTGCTGGATTAGGCCCATTCGTGGTAGAGGGAGCACTGTGGGAGCTCTTGTAGCGTTCTGACATTTGACCACCTGATTTATGCTCTCTAAACTGCATTACCATGAGCAACTGGTCATTAATAATTGAGGCCTGCAGAGCACTTGAGATGTGCAGGCAATGGGTGCTATACAAGGGCAAAATGTGCCTTTTGTTCCAAGGTCAGGGCCAGATGGGGATGCTCAGCACAAGCTGCAGGTGCAGCATAGGGGATAACATAGGGAAGGGCAGAGGGGTGGAGGGAGATGAGCACCGATAAATCATAGCAAGCTCAGCTGGGCAGTGATCAAATGGGGACACCCAGAAGGGCAAGATGGCCCTGAAATTCTTGCAGTGCTAAATTTTCAACTGTGTGTGAGCAGGGAAGTCTTCGTGCGGGGTTGAGAAACTGGCTAAGCAATATTGGCTGTAGCAGAAGGAGCATCCAATCCCAGATTCTCATCTGTGAGCTGCTGTCAAGTTTAGAAACTGGTTCATTACAGCCCCAAACTCCCCAGTGCCAGGATTTGCATGGGCAAGCTCCGGAGGGATGGATTGGGGTCCCAGAATGTGGGCGTTAGGGCTGTAGAGTGTTCTCCCATTTTTATGGCCTTCCTTTCCCAGGCTTTAATCGAATGTTTCTTCAGCTTTTTACGTAGTTATTATTATTAAAAAAAAAATCTGCAGAACAACATTTCCTTCATTTCTAGTTCAATTTTTTTTTTTCTTGCTGTGAGTGGCAAAATGTTCTTGTCTGAAAAATGCTTAATGAATTTTCCTCTGTTGCTTGCCTTTATTAGCCCTAATTTCCTATTTCTGGCCGCTCACTCTGCCATTCCCCTGTTCCAGACCACGCTGAATTATTCAACCAATTTATGCCTGACTTTGGGCATTATTCTGCTCTACCAGTGTGTCATTTCTCCTTCTTATGTCTATTTTTAGCAATTCCACTGCAAAGTTTCTACTGTGGCAATGTCCCTCCCGTGCAAGGTCTTGTCCCATGGGCAGCAAGAAATGATCCTGGCCCCTTGCTGTCCATGATCCCTCTATGCCAGAGAGAGATGCCTTCCCCAAGGTGCAAATGACAGGGCAATGGCTTGTGCTATGGAGCAATCCTCTCCGTCTTCAGCTGACTGGAAATACGACACGGCACCTACTCCAAACGGGATCTTGCTGTCAGTATTTACATGGTGCAGCCACTGTTGTGAGGGCAGGTGGGTTTGTTGGGAAGGGGAGCAGACTACATGCTGTATTTGCATGCAGCGCTTTCCTAATATTTGTTTGCTAAAAAAGTAACCGAATTCCAGCCACGACACAAACTGGTCCTATTGATGCAGCTTCTACCCATAAAGTGATCGTCTGCTGCCTGAAAGCTCCATGCTGTTGGAGAAAAGGGCTTTATTATTTTGGAAAGCGAGGCTTCTAGCAGGTTGTGGTTATCAGAGTTTAACAGCGGGATATAGGCTTATCCCGTTGCTTCAAGTCTCATATTAAATGGGGTTCATGCTTGTGGCTCCACACGGCGAAAAGAAAAAAGACCTGGATTTGTTAAAAGCTTATCAGCACAAAATATATAAACATGTCAGGAAGATTTCTAGCTGCATGGTGCATTTGACTGCGTAGCAATAAACCTTTCATTAAACATATATTAGGCAAGTAGATGCCTGAGCAGGGTTAGGCAGAGAGAAGCTGGGAAACGTTGCTGGTCCTGTGTTTTGCCCTACTACAAAGAAATTAGGAACTATCTCAAAAGTCCCAGATGTTATTCAGAAGAAGTGTCACCCCTTGATGAGCAGTTTATGGCCCCAGACCCACAGAAAAAGTAGAGTGTCTTCCTCTGTGTGGAATTACAGTGACAGGGATTCAGTGAGGTCTCTGCTTTTGATGCTGTGTTTCAAGAAAGATGGAGAAGACCCATTGCAAGAGCAGTGAGCAGAATCATAGAATCGTTATGGTTGGAAAAGACCATTAAGATCATCAAGTTTTACCGTAAACAAGAAGACACAACCTGTTCAGGCTTGAGCAGCGATGTCTTTCCCGAGACTTCTGTGGTTCCTTGATTCATGGGCTGGAGTGCAACTTCCCAAGGATCTACCCTGAGCAAAGTTCGCTTTCTTATTTTCATTGACAACTCAGGCACAAGAAGGTGGAGAAATTAAATTCTGATTGTCATTGCAGATCTACAAACTGAATATGAATATTTTAAAGGTCATCTCAAAGACAAATCTTTCGTTTAGCATTCTCGGGCCAGCTGAGGTGTTGATGGAGGCCTTGCAGATCCATGCAGAGGCTGGAATCTGGTACAACATGTATTTCCAGTAGAGGACCGGGTCCTCATCTCATGATGTGCTTTTCTCTCCCATACTCATTCTTCACAACATCTTTTCTCGCTGCTTGGAGACTTATCTTGCATTGCATTGTGACAGCAGGTGCAATATTGTCACAAGCCAACCCATAATGCTGCCACAGGGACAATTTTCCTAAGCTTTGGTACCACTGTGTTTTTTTGTCTTGCCACTATGAGCTGCTCCTCCTTGGCTAAAGCCCTTTTTTGTCTATCCCTGCTCTCCTCATCATCGCTTCACTGTCATGGAGAGCTCGGTTCAGCAAAACCTGGGAGATGGTGGGTACAGCTGAGCTTCTAGAGAACAGACTTTGGGCTTTCTCCCATGCACTGCTGTGCGTGAACTTGTGTACAGTCACATCCTTGATGTCTTCTGAATCCCTCCTTGCAAGAGTCATGAGATGGGACCTGAGAAGTCCAGACAGCCTTGGGGTTCCTGAGGAAGTTATTTCTGAACCTGAGCAACTCCCTGATTTCACATGGTGCAGCATTTGAGATAATAAATCCTCTGGGAATGGGCTATGCTGCAGAATGCCCCAGAAAATGCAGACCCAGCTGGGTCTGGAAGAAACAGACCTTGTTTTCCCCCTTTATTTGCAATATTTTGTCATGCAATATTTGCATCATGAGGGGGAACCTATTGCAATCCTAATTAATTGTCACATACATGTAATGGAGCACAGGTTTCTATTCCATGCTCCCTCTCCCATCCGGCTCCAACACAACTAAGATCATTGACTCTTCACAGCCTATGAAATGATACGAGGGCAGTTTTTCTTTATCAGAGCTGTGATTGATGCCTGCAGTCAGCTCCTGGTATAATGAAGGGAGTTCAGGCAGTAGTACAGGGGTGTATATTTAGAAGGTGAAATAGTGCTTTGTGGTCCATTAAGTATCATAACATTAGCACTGGGGAGTGTAAATAAGAAATGTAAAATAAAGGCTGGTGAGTCACTGTATCAGGGAGTCGCTCTCCAGTCAACAAAGTATAAATGAAATACCAAAGTATCAACTCATTCTTAAGAGAAGAGTTAGGGCTGGCTGCCATCTACCCCTGACCCCTTTTGCACTGCAAGATCCGACTGCCTTCCCTCCTGCAAGCCTGCGGCTGCCTGGGAAGACCCAGCAGTAATTCTTTCGAGTAATTATTTTCGTTGTTTACACACACTAGATGGGAATAAAAGTGACGAGAAGAGTCATGCATGGTGAACAGTCTGCAGGCTTGCAATGTTCTCCAGACACATCCAAGTCAATCTGCAGAGGGGAGATAAACACCTCTCATAAACACAGCCTTCCTTAGGATGCCCCATCTCCTTGCTGGATTGCAGTCTGCTGATGTGAGATTTTGTGTCGGACAGGGATGGATGGATCATTTCAAGCCATATGTGAAAGAGCTACGTATTGACGTGTGGAGCCATGGGAGCACTTTGCACTCGTGCCGTGGGGTGGCAGCTAGTTCCGGTACAACCCCGATGGAGAAACCCAGGGAATTTTAGCTTCTGCGGAAAGGTGAAGGTGACAGCAGGAAAAAGGGTCTGCCTTTTTCATCTTTAGGTTAAATAAGGAGCCATGCACAAAGATGTGGATAGCACTGGGACTCCTTTCTGCAAGTGCTGTACCTGCCTGGTGATGGGGTGACTTGTGCAGCTCTGGCTACTTCTTTTGGATGAGATATGTCCACGACTAATTCCATCTTTGCTTCCCTGCTTCCATGTCTCCAAATATTTTCCCCTATGGGGTATGGTAATGGTTTCTTCTCAGAAGACCAGCATCTTCAGGAGGAGAGGAAGCCTCGACCCAGCCTAGGCTGGTGTAGCAGTGGAGCCAGGTGCATGGTCTTTGCTCCCCTCATTGTGACCCTTTCCACTGCTGAGCCTACACAAGGACACATCTGTAGAGAGGAACTAGGACAGGAGGAGGTGCAACAACTTCTGCACACCCTCCACCCTCATTGCAACAACACACATTATTTTCACTGCTGCTGCTCTGACGGTTTCTTCTAGATTTCCAAGTCCTTCCCGGGAAGATTGACATGATCTGCAGTAGTGCCCAAGACTGAACAGGATGCAGAGTCAAACACTGCAGTAGGAGGCAGGGATTGGTAATATTAGGTGATCAAAAAGGCTAAGGACTTTCTTGAACATTGCAGAGTATCCATGAGGCCATGACTGGAAGTCACTGCTCTGTATTGCCCCCAGCATCTTGGTTGCAGGAGCTACAAATATTCCTAGGATAAAAGCAGAACCAGGCTTTGCTTTATTTTGGCTTCGCTTTATTTTGGCTTCTCCAGCTCCCTAGATGAAAAAGAGACAAAAGGGAGTAATCTCATAAGAGTCTGAGTTTCTGCTGAGCTCTCACCAACCCCCTTGTGTTGAGGAATGAAAGCCACGAGTGTTGGCTCATCCTGTGCTTTCCCAAGCCCTGGAGATGGCATCCTCTGTGGGACCTCTTTCGGGTCCCCAGTCCCAGGCAGCATGTGGGTACTTCTGTGCAGTGCCTCTCCCCTCGTCCCTGCCAACAGCTTTGTTCATAGCATGTTAGACCAGGTTCGCAATTAAGTGCAGCAGAGGCTGGTTTATGGCAGGCAATTACCGGGCTATTGCTCACAGGTAGTGACAGAGCTCGTGGATCACAAATAATTTGGATGTCTACCTTGCCACATGCCCGCCTGCATCTTCATTTCAGGTGAGATCCCTCTATCTGAGCTGACAGTAGCTCTCACCATCTGGAGAGAGGTTCTGCTTCTCTGCAGCTGAGCTGTTTGGTATGGACCTGCCAGAGTATCTTCAGTGTACATCAGAAACAGGGATGTTTCAGGTGTTTATATCCCCACAATCTGCTCTGAGCTGTTTATAAGTAACAAGCCTGCTCCTAAGTGACCTGAAAGCAAAAGCGTGCTAGAAGTCCATGTCCTGGTGACTTGGGAGCAAAAGCACACTAAGTGTCCTTGGTGGTGGCTGTCACACTAACTGGGGACTAGCCCAAAGCCATTTGTTATAAAGGAGTCTTCTCACTGCCTTCAGTGAGCTTTGCAACAAGCCCTTGATTTCTGTCTTGGAGTATCTTCAACCCAGAGGAACCTACTCCTTGACTGTCCATCTGGGGCAAAGCTGCTTGACTTGTCCAAGGCCATTTGGCTTCAGAAGCAGTATTTCCCCTGCAAATGTCCTGTCCAGAGTGAAGATATTCCCTCCAAGCCACCATGTAGTTGGGGGGAAGCTACACAATAATCTGCTCACCTGGAGGTGACCAAGAGACTGCAAAGTCCATATAATTTCCTGTCCAGGGGAAGACAAAGTCCCAGAAAAGGGAAATGGGGACAAGGTGACTCACTGGGTCTTTGCCATCTCTGGCAGGAGATGTTACAGAGTCTATTTCCATTACAATGCCAGCAACATCTAAATACAGTTATTTGAAAGGGCTAATCACCAATGTTCATAAAGATTTTGTGCCTGCAGGGGAATTTGGGCTCATTGACTAATATTTCATGGATATGTTTAGATTCAACAAATTGCAGTTTCAGGAAAAATCCCAAGAGCAGAGTGCCCATATAATGCTGAAATGGAACAGGCTCATTTTCCATTTTGGAAACACTTTTCAGTGTTTTAGATTAAGCATAAAATAATAAAAAAAAAAAAAAAAAAAAAAAAAAAAAAAAAAAAAAAAAAAAAAAAAAAAAAAAAAAAAAAAAAAAAAAAGGTCCCATAGCAGAACATCTTATTGTCCTCTCTTAAAATAAAACCAGAACAAATTTTAAGATGATTTGGCTTCCTGACAAATTTCTAAAAATGCTTTGGAGCATGAAAAAAAAAATAGAGGTATAGAATTGCAAAAAGGAAAGGAAAATATTTTTTGTTGTTTTGCCTTGGCTAATCGTTTAATTTAACTTCTGTGTTGGGAAGAACCAAGTGATGCTCCAATATCAGCTGCGCGACGGCCCCCCAGTATGGATTGCTGCCGTGATTCAGTACAGGAGAGTGAATTATTTTGAGGCATCTTTGTCCTTCTGCTTTTATTAAAGGCATCAAACAAGGAACCAGCATCGCTGAGCTATTTTGTCAGAAAGAAGAAAACCTCTTAGAGCAGGCGTATTGACAGAGTTTATAAACTCTGTCCTGACCTTACTTCCTTCGCATAAACTTGCTGGCTGACTCAGGACGATAAATCTGCTGCATCTCGTTCAGGAGGGGAAATGATTATCCATCTCTCTGCAATGAAAGAGATTTTATTCTGAAGCCTGCAGTGTTTGCAATTTGCAGCCCTGCCATGCAGTGGGGAGGGACGTATGCAGCAATTCCTTGGCTTGGGAGGGCACCTGCACTTTGGGGAGCATCCATGTGCATGGCATGGGGTACCTCCGTACATACCGGCACGCTGATGATTTTATGTCAGTTAAGGGAAGGAGGGATAGGCAAAAAGAAAAAAATTTCAGTGGAGATTTGGAAACAGATGGAATATTGATGGAGCATGGAGAGATGAAGTGGAGATGTTGGCCCGGGAGGAATAGCTGAAAGAAGAATTTTACACTAATGCATAATGATCAAACACAGGAATGAATGAAGAAGATGCTGGCTCCTTAAATAGAACATTTTTGTGTTCTGACACAGCAATATCCCAAGGATCTTTTCATGGGGTACAGCAGAAAATGGAAGATTTGCTCATTCTCACTGGCAAAGCTGCGTTCAACTTTGGGATGCAAACCAAGGGGCTCTTTGCCATCGTTCTTAGGGCAGCAAGGCAGATGTAGGGTTAACTTTGTTATCAACGGCGAGCTTATTTATGATGGACAGCAGCTTAGTAGGGCCATGTTTAAATAGCCTTGTAAAGAGCAGAAGTGGGTTTGAAAGCCCTGAATGAAAGCCAGTCAATCTCCTTTCTTTTTTTAAAGCCTCAGCAGCCTCTAAGCAGAGTTTGGCTTTGGTGCATGGCAGATGGCTCAGGAGATGTTCCTCTGCTCTATACATAGTAAATTTTGACCTAAATCTACTTTCATCATTCCTACAGAAAGCATACATATTTCCATGGGTGTGGGAGAAGAATTCCTCTAGAAAAGGATGGGGCAAAGCCCACTCACCTCCAGGACATCAGGCACATCCCAGAAAGCGTCCTGGGTGCTCTGTAGTTAGTGGGGCTGAGAGCTGTTTGCTCTCAGGCATAGGAGCCCAAACAGGTCTGGCTATGTCACACCTCTGGAACATCTGTCCAGCACCCTGGAACATCTGTTCTGCACCCTGAAACATCTGTCCTGCGCCACCCTGATATTTTAGTAGCCATTCCCAGGTTCAAATCACAGCTATGGGGTGTGATAGAGGTGACGGATATGTCTGGACTTTGCTCTGGCCACAGAGAAGCTTGGCTGGACACCTGGCAAAGAGGCTGCTTAAAGCAAGACGAAATGAAGAAATTGAACTTCAGTGCAGCTGTATTTGAGATGAGCAGATCTGTGCTTTCAGCAGGAAACCCTGCTGAAATGCAGCATTTCTGGTCTGAAAGTGGCTGTCTACAATGCTGGTTGTCCATCCACAATGTCCCAGAGGTGGAGCAGGAGCGGAGGCCACCTTGGAGCCCTTTGCCCAAATAGCAGTTCCTTGCCTTTGCCCTGCAAACTTCCATTTCCCTGCTTGTAGCTGTGCTTAAAGAGGAGAAGAAATGAAGTCATCAGGGCTGTTGCAAGGCAGGAATCCTTCCAGTGTGCTAATGTGCTTGCATTAGTGCTAATGGCACCTCCAGCCAGCAGGCTCCGGGGAGGCCGGGAGACTGCAGAGCGGAGCAGCACCGGATGCCGCTAATGCTGCCTTAATCCAAGTGGCCCTTAAAAGACTAATGAAAAGAGCTCCTGTTCTCAAATAACCAAGGCATCTCGTCGTTTTGTAGCTGCCTTTGGACTTTCTCACTTTTCATCCACTGCTGCTGTGGGTCCCTCCTTGCTTTATATATATATATACACCAAATATATTGGTATTAGTGTATATATATATATATATATATGTACCAAATCTCCTCCCAAAATCAGAAATTGAAAGCGTCTCCTGTTAAATGACCAGGTTGCCTAAGCTTGGTCTGATTTACTAAAACAACATTTGCAAAGTGCAAATCCCGTTGCCAGTTATGTAACTGAATTATCCTTCCATATGCCAGACAGCAACTCTACAGTTAATTGATTTTAATCTAATCATTTGTAGCCAGTCACTAGTTTTAATCAACCCTCCCCTATCCCAGCCCACCGTTTCGCATGAGCCATCTTTCCTGCAATTCCTGTTTTTAATTATATGAGAGCCTGGTTATGTCTCATTAATTCTTGTCACATTACCGCAGTCCTCCATTTCCACATTCAGAAACCAGCCACCTTGGCATCACGATCCATTAAAGGATACAAATAGGAACAGATCCTCATTCCAATTTCATTAGATTTCCCTTTCTGAGCATTAATCAGCAGGATTCAGCGGAGGTGAAGTGCGGCGACTTGCTCATCTTCCTCTCTCTGCACATGAAGACGCGATATCATATTTATTGCAAGGCTGGAGAGGGGATTCTAAAGGGGCTCAGTGGGATGCCCATAGTTAGAACAGAGGATGCAATTTGCACCGTGGCAAAAGGCAAAAGAGATAAATTCCCTCCTGGTTCAGCCCGTTTTTTCTGACTCCAGAGGTTCAGGAGCTGTGTCCTGTACCCTAGTCCTGTTTGGAGTTTTGGCCATTTAGGAAAAACTGAGGGTGTTCAGGAAAACTGCAAGCAGATCTGCATTTCTAAGGAAACTTGAAGCTCAGGAGCGTGTGGATTTGGAGCTGTTGCTGCCTGCTCTGAGCTGTACCTGGACTCAGGTCCCTGTTTTGTCGAATACAGTTGGCAGCACCAGCCTTTAAGATTCCTGGAATGTGATTCCCTCTGACAAGCAGGCACTGGATTCCACAAGAGCCCGGTGGATGCTGAGGACTCAGAGCATGGAGGAGTGTCCTGTCCATGGACTAGAGCCCGGCTGCCCCATCACAGGTCTCCCTAGGAATAGCACGGCAGGTAGTGGAGTAGCAGCCCTGCTTCTGGAGGGACAGAAATCTCATGCATCTGCAAAGAAAACGAAGAAAAAGAAGGCCAAAAAAAAGGGAGCTAATCAATCCAAATAAGGAAGTGTCACCTATAAATAATATATCACCGGCGGAATTGTATAACGAGGCTTTTATGGACTACTAATAAAACAAACAGTAAAAGTCTCATTGCTGGCTAAGGTAACTCAGCCAGCATGAGCAAATGATTTTGGCTCTGGGGACGACTTTGTGTTTAATCCTCCCTCTGACCATTTAGGCCGGTTTTATGCAGATATGAATTATTGAATCCAGCCAAACGCTGCCCTGTGCTCCACATATACGCACTGTTGCTGGAGCCTTGCGATTGCACTAGCAGAACCACTACAATAATACGCTGAAAGTTTGTGCGTGTGAGAGTAGATGAGCTAAAAATATATATATATATCCACTGTAAAGTTATAAACTTTGTTCTAGTAGTTGTGTGGATTATCTAACTGCCACAGCACTTATAATGTATGCATTTAATACATGTGTTATAGATAAATGTGTTAAATATTCACAGATTGTTTGTAACAATGTCTAGAGTAATGCAAAATGGAGAGTAGTCCAGTCAAGATTTGACATTAGGAGATGACGCCTAGTCCTGAAAGCCGTGGGGCTGGGGCAAGGGTAGGAGCACAAAAGCCTTCCTGCTTTTCAAGGGGAGCTTTAGATGTGTCCAAAGGTATGTGCCATGGTGTCCACACTGGCCCAGGATGAGTTTGATGGACCAGAATGGCTTATCAGCTAGTTACTGTAGAGCATTTTTCACTAATAATGTACAATTTTTGCAAATGATTTGCGGGTGAGACAGGCTAAGAGCAAGGTAGTGTGATGGCTGCATGGGAGAAAGAACTGCCCAGACCTTAGTGGTTTGGGGGGATTTCATGTTGGACACTGGAAAGCCTCACCTTTCCTCTTTCCCAGCCTTTTCCAAGTCCTCACCAGTCTTGGATCTGCTAAAGCATGGTGGGTCTCCTTCAGCACCTACTGAAGGCCTCTTTATTTGCAGCAGCAATTCTGCTGGGTACCTGATGAACCTCTCCCAAGACACTGGAATATGAGACACCAGCCATGTCCTCCCTACCTTCAATCCCTGGCCAGGATGGTGATCCCCTGGCCCATGTGCTACAAGTGCCTGGGTTGGAGGTGCCGGATGGGTGGACAGCAGAGGGCTCTCGAGCCCTCAGCAAGCACAGACGTCCCGATGGAAGGATGCTTAACACATGCTTGGTCACTCGGAGGGATGCTAAATGCATGCTTGGTTGCTGGTAGAATGCTAAATGTGTGCTTGGTCACTTCTTTGCAGCTCATTTGGGCAGGCTGCAATGAATCAGCTGCTGGAAAGAGCTAAGAGGAATTCTCTTCTGCTGTGGAGCAAGCTCATCCCCTAGGGAAATGCTGCCCTGTTACTGCCAGAAAGGTGCAAGGTGATTAAGTAAGACCCGTCTTTTCTCAATAACGACCAAGGAATTAAGCATCTCTCGACAAAAAAGGAGCGGGGAAAACAAATAACTCTGCACCCTTGTGCAGAGAACTCTCCTGCAGGGAGCAATTCTGCACCAGGCTCACTTGGAGGCACTTGCGGGCTCAGTGTTCGCTGTGTCCTCCCCCCTTCCCAGCCCACCATCCCTCCCGGCAGCTCCGCGTGCTCCGTCTGCTGTTGGCAGCGGCTGCAGTGAGTGTCCGGAATGAATGTGAGCGTGGGAGGGAGAAACTCCCCTCCCTTGGATCGCTGTGGGAAGAACCTGGAAGGGTATTTTCATACTTGGAGTGGGAGCTGGGGAATATTGGACAGAACTTTTCATGCTGGAGGAGCATGGTTTTGGAATTGTTCTTGCTCTCTTTATCCCCAGCTGAAAATGGCTTACAAGGAGCCCTGCCAGCGGGGAACTGGGACAAGACTGGTCAGGAGAGACAGAAAGGGATATAGGATGGCCCAGCAGCTGGTGCTGAGGTTATGTTGAAGGTCTCCTGCATAAGACATTGCATCTCGTGTTCCCCTTTTATTTCCTCCCTGACATGTAGGAGGGATGTACCCATGGGGCAGTGGGGAGTTGTCCATGCTGAATCCCCCTTGGGATTTGCATTTTGGTGCTGAAATGTAGCTCTGTACTTTGCAAGCCTGGTGCTTTGTGCCGCTGCTCAGGGTCCCTTCCCTGCAATGAGGACAAGGACACATTTGGTCTGTTTGAATGGTAAATGTCAGGGCTAGATAGGAGCCCATGAGAGGGACCTGGAAACCTAAGTAGGAGGGAGGTGTTTTTATACATCTGTGCAATGCTCAGGGTGGATTTGGACAGGGACATCCAACAGTCACAGCAGGATGTTCATAGCATAGCGGGGGTCTGTCATAGGCTTCATGCACTTCCCATCACAGCATAAAATTCTCCCATAGGTGGATAAAGTTCTCTTGTGGGTGTCATGGGCTGCCCTCATTGCACGCACATGGATTAGTACCAGTTCCTGGGGCTGCATCCTCACCCCAGCGGGATGAGGGAGGGATGAGGACGGGGAAAGGGGAGGGTTATCGTTGTATTTGCAAAACAGGGGGGAAAAAAATTGCCAATAACACACTGCTCCTTGCTACTGCTGGTGTCTATTGTGGAGATTTGCCTTTCTCATTTATGTGTAAATAAGCCCTTTTCTTCCTGATGCCAAGCAGGTTCTGCAAGTTGCTCCGAGAACAGAGCTCATCCCGTACCTGGGCTGCAGGCAGAGGAGTCTGAATGTGCAGTGAGCCTTGGGGAGAACAAAGGGCTTTCAAAAAGCCTCAGTCTGCCTAAGCCTGTGGCAATCTGACATCATCCTTGGGGTGGAAAAGAAGGTGCTGAGCCTGGCTGCCGCTGAGGGCCCTGCCTCTGCCGGGCCTATTGAACCGTACCTGCTTTGTCATGAATTATGCATCTTTGCATTTCCATTTCGCCACTGCTGCTTGTTTGATGAAATTTTCCTCTGTTGATAAGGATTAAGCCACTTGCTTCAAAACCCAGCATTGAAGCAATGCTGTGTTTAATAAGCCGGAGGGAAAGCGTGTTACATCCCCAGGGCAGGGTCTGCGCTGCAGTGCCCTGTGGCTGTGATTTTGAGCATCTTCTAGAATGAGGGTCAAATCCAACCAAGGATGGGGAGCTGTCTGGGAAAAAGGTTTAGCAGAGGTTGGGGGGCTATTTTTTTGCTGTATATAGAATACAGAGGTGAGTTTATTGGTGGTGAAAATCATCCTCAGTTTCACTTGTGTGGACACGGATGGTGTTGGCTGAGATGTCCTGCAGCATCCGGTCTGGCCTCCAGCAGCAGAGGTGCTGAGGTTTCCCCTGCGTTGGGGGTTAGGTCTGCCAGCCCCTGGGGCTTCAGCCCCCTTGAGCTTCGGGGTTGCTCCAGGGAGTCTTTCGGGATGGATTTAGCAATTCCAGGAGGTGCCCAGCCTGCGTTCAAATAGCCACAAGACACTGTTGCAAGAGCTCACAATCAAGAGACGAGTTGGAGCCGTTTGCAAATATTGGTCGCAGTCAAACAGCAGAGCCCACACGGACCTGCTGCTGTTTTCGGTGGCAGAAGCCGTGGATAGTTTGCTCTGGTCAAACACTGTCTGGAGAGGGGGAATGGCTGTGCATGCATGTCTGCCTTGGATGTGCTTGCAAGGAGGTAATATCCAAAAAGGAGACGGAGGAGAGTTCAACCACCGGCGCTCGAGAGCCTTCTCCCAGGATGATCCCTGTTCCAAGTGAATTTGGCCACCCAAAATCCCATGGGAAGGGTGTAGTAGTCCTTGTGTGGGATAAGTCTGGACAGACTGAATTTATCTCTCAGAAGAAAGCCAGAATGGTTTTCCCTCACCATCTAAGAGCTCATGGTGCAAAGGCAGGAGTGATTCTACAGCAGATGCTGTAGGTGAGAGGATGGAGAACATCCTGTCCATGAGAGGGAGGAGGGAATGGGGTCAAATTAGGGAACACTAACAAAAGCAATGGCTTTTCTGGGGGAAATGGGGATTATCTGTGAAAGCCAGACATGGGGAGGGTCGTGGGGAGCCAAGTGTTATTTGGTGTTAGAGCAGATAAAAGAGAAATAACCTGTTCTGAAGTCACCAGGATGGACCAGGAAGAGAGGACATAGCTCTTTCCTCCCTAATTCCCGTCAGAGAGATATTCCCATTGAGCTCTAGGGTCCACAACAGGCTCATGAGTCCGAAGGTGCAGATGGAAATGGAAATCGCTGGGAACTGCTGGGAATACAAAGCCATGCTCATGCCACAGCCTTTAACTTCTGTGGGACAGATACTGAGTCCTTCTTTTAGCTTTCACCTTCCTCCCTTACCCCTCTCAAGGAGCATATCCAGGCCTTCCTAAAATGCTCCTGCCCTATTTTGAAGAAAACTGTTTTTTTATGATAGCATCATACCATAAATCTTTGGAAAAAAATAACGCCAATATGTGTGATATGCCCAGAGAGTCCTGTTATCCATCAGACCAGTGAGACGATACCTACTTTGGTGTTTTTTTCCTAAGAGGAAGGAGTATTGATGGGAGAACTGGGCGGGCCAGTGATGTAATCCATGCTGCTGGATTCTAGAATGGATTTATCTTAACTTGGATCATTTTGTTTTGCTGCTCTCCCATGAGGATCCTACCGTGGAAAGAGACACACGCTGAGAGGTGACCTGCAAAGAAGGTCTGACCAACAGCAGACGAGGAATGGGAGACCTCCTAACCCTCCTTTGCTTTCAGCTCACATATTGATGAAATGATAGCCAAGGGCCATGTCCTTGCACAATATTCTCTACTAGCCAGCCATCAAACCCAAAGCCTCATTCTCAGAGCCTCTCCAGACCGCACTGTAAGTGTTTTTCTGGCTGGCCTTAGCTCCGTGGTGCCTTCCAGCCTTGCTGCTTTGCTGTTCTTGGCTTTGTCTGCACTTTTGCACTAAAACACCCACTCAGACTCTGTGGTTGCATTCAGTCTCTGGTAAAATCACCCTTGCTTGACCTCTACATGGAGCTTTTCTCCTGGCTGCTTCTATTTGAGGACTTTTTTTTGGAGAGTGCGTCCTTTTGCCTTGTCTATCTTGTACTACCAAGGAGCACAACTACTTCATATATCACCTCTGAAGATTATTATCTCTCCTAGTCTGAACCCCTAGGGGAAGCATATGGACTTGATGCCTATCAAGGTGTCAGCTGTCATTTTCCTTCGTATGGATAGCATCTGCATGAATACATTTCTTCTCTTGTGCCCAACAAAGGGCAAAAGGATTGGGACTACTGTCAGGATCTGCAGCAAGAGATTCAGAGATGCTGTCAGAGATTTTGGCAATTGTTCATCATCTGCTTTACCATAAAAACAGCTGCCAGAGTGGTTCCCTCCACTGAAGCGTGGGCAATTTTCCTTAATGAACCTACAAGAAGATGGAAAAGTTCATTTTGTCAGCTGACAGGGTTGTCTTTCCCTGTCGATATCTTGTGAAGCCATGCACAGCCCTGGCATGTGGCAGGTCTGGGATATCTACCTATCCCTGCCCTCTGCTGAATCTTGCCCGTCCTTCCAGGTGACTCCCTGGAATGGGAAGCAGAGCTGGAGCGAGGGCAGGAGGAGATCATCCTTCTCACACACATCTCTCTCCTGAGGAAGGCACTAGATGGATGCAGACCTAGGACCTGTGGTTTCTCCTTGGGTCATGGGCACAGAGAAACTGGAGATTGAAGGCAAACTGGAAGGATCCTGGTGAGGTGCTTGAGCAAAGGCACTGGGCAGAGACGTGGGAGAAGGCTACAGTTTTCCATCTGAATCTTGGAGTTCTGCCAGGAGTCACAAGGATCTCCTATAACTCATGTTTTAGGTCCATAATCTCATGTTTTAGCTGTAATCCCTGCAAGGCTCAAGGCTGCTTAGCTTAGCTCGTCGCAGGGCAGTGTCCCAAGGCATCATGACACAAGACAGGCTGCTTGAGTGATTTGCACTGGAGGGCATGGAGCTCTGGAGAGAGTCTGCAGGGAACCTATCTGCACCAAGGAGCTGAATGAATCGACTTCCTTTGTCTCTGATTTCTTTCTCCAGCAGTTTGTCCGTAAATCAGAGACATGTCAGATGTTATCAGCACCTGCAACTTTTTTTGGAAGTGATACAGAAGTACATAGGTGACTTTGAAAGTGCTGAAAAAAGGAAACAAGAGGTTAATAAATCTTCCTCTTAGCAATATTCATTCCACTGTCCTTAGCCTGTAGCTGGCCTTGCATGAAGTTGTGACACCCTCTAATTCCTGAACCACGCTTCAAAATCCTGGTCTGAGCTCCCTCTCCTTTCTAAAGAAAGAAGTGGGTATTTCTTGGGAGAAGAGGAATCATTCCAAAGATGAGTTATTACAGGGGAAATCCAACAAGGCTCTTGGTCTTGACCCTCTGTTCCCTGTGCTCAGTACAGCTCGAAACTTCTCTTTGAGGCACTTCATCTTCAGTGGGTGCAAAGCAGCTCAGCTTCGAGGAGGCGACGTCCTCGTCAAAATTAACATCTAGGGATGGATTTGAGACAGCTGCAAGGGGAAGAGAGGTGATAACATAGTCTGCAGGGCCAGGATTGGTGCCTGTGCATAGGCAGCTACATCCCACCTGGGTCTCACAGTAGCTCCCAGTTGTAGGCATGAAGTTGGAGATATCATACCATATCCCCCTTGGTCTGCAGCTGCTAGCCTAGCCTGGCACATGTCCCCATGGATCCTGGGTCTTCTCTGACAGCCATGTGCCCATGCTAACCCATCTGCCCATGTGAACCTATGCAACTTCTGAGGTAAGCGCAGGATTCTTCTCTTCCCCTTGCTTTTAGATTTCCTAGGACACATGTGGCTGCACCATTGAACAGTTAAATATAATTTTCTCTCTTTCCTTTGCACTTTCCAGACTGCTGGCCAGAAGCACTGCCTCCACACTGGAAGAGATCTCTTGCCATCTATTAATTAACTCAGTAGCTGACGAGTGTCATCATGCTGGAGGGATTTTTGAGGGCAGCATTGAAAATGATTAAAGATTACTAGAAAGTGATTTATTGGTAGAAGATTAAAAGAGTTAAATATGTAAAGCTCAAGTGAATGATAGCAAAGGACAATCAGGTGGCTGTGAACAGCAATCTGAAGGGTATAAACGCTGAGAAGGGAGTGGTGGCATTGCTGAAATCAGCCTGAAGTAGGGAGGGGAGAAGGTTTGCACAGCTCTAGCCCTTCATTGATGGCATTGCTTGCAGACCCACACCTCCCCTTGCAGTGAAATGAAGAATAATTGGCTATAATGCATCAGAAAGCAAACACTTAGAAGGTCAGAAACCCAATTTCTCCTCCTTTTTTTCCAGCATGGGCTCCTCAAACATTCCCATTGCTTGGTGTCCAGTACCACTGCATCTTTCAGACACCAGGAAGGTGAAGATCTGCTTGGTCCTTGAAGAGCTTAATCAGAAACTTCAATCCTTCTATGCTTGGTTACGTGCTGTCTCTGAAGAGCCAGGTAAATAGGGTGTTGGAAACCTCCGAATTATCCAGATAGAAAAGTGCCTTTCATAAAGGACCATTAATAGGTGCAACCCATCCAAAGGAGCTAAGGATGAGCTGTTTCCTTTGCATTTGCCATGAGAAGGACTTCCTTCCTTCCTTCCTTCCTTCCTTCCTTCCTTCCTTCCTTCCTTCCTTCCTTCCTTCCTTCCTTC
>VZSV01000049.1:251615-318233 GCA_013398735.1 Nothocercus julius | reverse complement strand
CCCTTAGCTCAGTTCTGTGAGGGCTGCAACATTTTTATGCACAAATCATCAAGCTAAACGATAACCCAGCTAATGAGTTCCTTGGTGTCAACCAGTCTTAGCTGAGAGGTTGCTGCCAAACTCTTCCAGGGTCTGCAATTAAATATCATGAGATGATCTTTTGCTCTTCTCTCCTGTTTATCTGACCTCAGTCTTGTATAGAACTGATATGCTACCCAAAGCTTTCAGAAGATTAAAAAAAAAAAAACCTGTTACAGTCAGTCTTGTTCATAATCATTTTTTCTTTAAAAAGTTCATACCTTTTAAACTGGTGCTAATTATAGTCTTCATACGGGCAGCATATTATCAATACAGCCAAGGGGAATTGGGAGACCAATTAAAGTCAGGAAGAACTACAGCTGTAATGGAGCACCTGATTTTTTTTTCAAAATTATGGCATCAACTTGATTGCAATTTTCTGATCCATTGTCCCCCCCCCAACAAAATTAATCTAAAGTGCTGTATTCTTCAGAGGTTTTCAGAGCTGTGATAAAACAAGTCAATGACCTGTTTTCTGACCCTCTGCTAAACTGCTAATGACTTTTTTTGGCGGGTTTCATCTCTTAATTAATGATGGATGCCGTCAAAAGCTGGTTGGGAACTTGTAAGCTAAGTTACGCTCTGCCTTTTGTGGCATGGCCATTCATTTTGATTTTGGATGCTGGAAAAAAAAGCATCTGGAGTGATGGAAAACGGAGATGTCATCTGCAGAAACGGGGGTCAACAGTGCAATTGATGTCAGCCAAAGCATCCAGCTGGACAGACAACTCCTCTTCATCTAATCCACATCAGGACTTTACTGTGTGTCTCCCACTAATCTGTTTCGGAGCAGAACAGCTGTATTTCCAACAAGGGAAAGGCCTCTCTGGCCCAATATCCCATTTCTAAAGAGCACGTGGAGAGGCAGGAGACCATCTCTCCCTCTGCTGCTTCACCCTCCACGAGATGGCCCCATACCAGGTTGACTTCTCCTGTTCAGATGACTTGGGTATTCCCTGCGCTCATCCTTGTGCCTCTTGGCCTTCCTTTGCCTTTCCCTGAAGAGGAAGATCCCACCTCCTCCTCCGCCATGGGGGATTTCCAACACTTGCTGCTTCCAACATCTGTCTTTACCCAGAACCCTGTTGGGAAGGATGTTCGGGAGCAGGGTCAGTAACTGAAGCACTGCTGAAAGACCCAGTCCCTGCAGGCTTGGGCAGTGCTGGTGCACAGGGGTGGCAGAGGAACTTTCTGCGCCTATTTTTCACGAAAGCAACCCGCAATTACCAGGGCATCATAATTGCTAGCTCCCATCCAGCAGCGTTTTGCCTGCGCCAGGCAGCACTTCTCCAAATAGCATCTGGGTACCGAGCAGGGTGACGCAGTTCCCAAGAGGCCAAAGGATGAACCCCTCTAATTTGAAGGAGGAGAGAGCTTGGCACAGCCATGCCCTGCTACCCTCCCGCAGGAGCAGAGAGCATCCCGTTGAGTGCAGAGCGCGGGAGGCGGATGGAGAGGCTTCCTGCTGCCGACTACCGCGCTCAGAAACACAGCAATTTTCTCGAGGCCATAAAGAGCCATTACGATCATCAGCGTGTGACCTGCTGCTTGATGCGGGTCATCAGGAGAGCGATGCGGGTGTTTCCAGAGTGCCGTGCAATTCCTCGGGCAATGGAAAATCTCCACATCCTCAATCTGCTCTAATGGCTCATTACTCCCGGTGTTAAAAACACGCACCTTATTTGCAGTTTGAGCATTGCTGGCTTTAACTTGCAGCACCTGGCCTTGGTTATCTGTTAGCCATTAGCTGCGTGGATGGATCAGACCTCCTCTGCCTTTGCTGGCAAGCACAGGCAGTAATTTAATAGCCTCTTAACCTTTATATAATAATCTCCATAGCCAGAACTCCTTTCATCTCTTGCTGCAATGCAATGCTTCCCAGCTCCTGAATCATCCTTACAGCTCTTCCCTGCAGCCTCTCCTATTTATTTCAGCACCCTTTTAATGTGTGAACCTCAGGAACAGATCCATTATTTCAGACTGAGCACAGATACAGCTGACAGCATCTCCCTGCCCCTGCACAGCTTTCTCCCTTCAATACATCCTGGAGCTGCACCATGCCAAAATGCACCATGGTGCTCAACTGGTGGCTCATAGGCTATTTGTAGCCCACCTGGACAAAGCAGAGTGTCATGCTGCTTGACAGCCCCCATTTTTGTTTTTTTTTTCTTGCACTTTCTTGTAGATAAATACAGAGGATTTCCCAGATTTCCCTCCGCATGCAGGTGGCACGTCACCTCTGTTCCCAACACAAGGCACCATCTTGGGAGCCCTGGACACCACATCTGTCTCTTCTCCATGCTTGGATTTTTAGGGATGTAAACCATTGTGGCCATCTGGGATGACCAAGACCAGAATATGCACTTGACAACTAGAAACAGGACTGGGAGATGCCAAGCCCGGCTGACCTTCGGCTTAAAACCTAAGACCTCCCTTTCTGCACGAGCACTCAGCTCCAGGACTGCACTCTCCTTATCACCAGGAGGACGATCTTAGCCTGACTGTCCTTGGCTGTAATTTCAGTCCTTGACTCCTCGTCCCGTCCCAGCAAGAGCAGTTTATGCCTCCTTCTCTGCAATGACCTTTTACATAATTGAAGACAGCTATTGTGTCTCCTCTTCCTTCAGATTAATTGACAGCAATTCCTTCCCAGCAGCTCATGTTTTCTAGGTCTCTGAATATTCTCCCCCATTCAACTCTTCAAGTCGTCCTTGAAGTGACATGTTGAAACCAGACACATTGGTCCAGCCATGGGCTGTAAATGAAAAAGAGGCAAAGTGTTGCTTCTGTTGTCATCTCCTCCCTTGTCCGTGCCGTGTGCATGCCCGAGGAGGACCAGCAAAATCTGATGGATAACATGGCCTGATGGATATTTCTCCTGCAAGGACAGGACCAAGCCACAGCCAAGATGCACGTGCAATCGGACGATGACACCGATCACGGCACAGTGTTAGTTTCATCAAGGCTTCATGCTTCAAGATCAGGGAGATAAACGGGTCGTGATTCTCCAGGACCAGCTTCACTCACAGAGACATGGTGACAGCGCTGGGGACATTGCTGTCACAGAAAGGAAGGCTGAGGATGTATGACAACAGGAAAGCAATTAAGACACTTCTGGGCTATCCAAAAGTGTGATGTGTAATTCATCTATGCCAAGAGCCCTTTCATCTATCAAAACTTAAAGAGAATCAGACATAAATGAACCAGAGGAGAGCAACATTAAGGAGAAGCAGTTGGTCCCTGTACAAACGAAACAGGTCAGAGTCAATTCTCTGCTCACAAGAGCAACCATTAGAAAACATTGAACCCAGATTTTGTCGGTGATGCAGGAACTAATGAGTTTGGAAGGTTTATGAGCAATTGGCCAGGCTGCTGGAAAAGGTGATTATTGGATAGGATATGCTGTTTGTCATGATAACCGGGCCATATATTTGAAGAATTCTGTAAAGAAAAAAAAGGTTTTCTTACGGACTGCACCAAATTTTAAAGTCTTTGGTCTGCTTTTGCTCAAGCCAAAGATTTCTAAGGGTCAAAATTTACAAGCTAAGCTACTTCAGGCTCATTCACAGTATATTAAAAGCCCTGGTATCCTTCAGTATAAAGAAGTCATCTCAGCTGTGTCTGAGGCTGCTTTTCTCCATAAGGCACCTTCACATTTGTAATGTTTTTTTTTTTTACATCAAGATGGTTTCATTGGACCCAGGTAGTTCCGTGTGAGTGATGGAGCTCTGCAATGCACCTAGCAGAGGCTGTGGAACACATTCAGGGTGAAGAGCACAGAAAGGGCCTGGAATATGCAGCTCCGATTTATATGGCTTCTACAGCTCCAGCTTGAAGATTTTGTATCCAGCTGAAGCTGTTTATGCCTTTATTTTTGGAAATCCCCAATGAAATAGCTGACATGTCAGCCAGAACTTGGACCTGTGCCCAACACATACCCCGCCGCAAACAGATCTTTTGGGAACCTCTTTTGCACCAAGATTTCTCCTTCTTTCTTTCTATTAATCAAGAACACAGATATTATTTGCATTCAAAGGTGAGACTTGCTCAGAGTTTGCTGGAGACATGACAGAGGAAAGAAGTCGAGAAGAGAAAGGACGAGGTGGAAACTTTGGCAAAGGATGTAGAAGGAATATTCTTGTAGTGTCACAAAGCCTCTAACTGCCACCTGGATGCCACCAACTTGGTCTTGAGGGTTTCTTACAAGGTCTAAAAAGTCACTTGAGGTAGAAAAATCTGTACAGGATGGCTAGCTGTGCTAGCCTATGTACTCATCTAACTTTGCCCCTAGGTACTCTCCTGACTTTGTCATCCATATTTGCACCCATCTGCCCATGAGCACTAGATGAAGGCTCCTAATCTGTGTGATTCAATTAGAAATCATATATTTATATACTTATAAAAAGGCAGCAGAGAAGAAAAAAAGGTAAATCTCAGGAGATTGCACATCTCCTATGGCAACCTGCAGGCACACAGAGAGAAATCTGTAGTGCTGTTGCCTTCCCTTAGACAGACACCCTTTTGATCCCAGCACCGCAGGGAACTTGGGAAATCATCTGGTCCAAAATCTACACTGAAACACAGTGGAGCAAGGTGGAACTCGTCCCCCTTCACCTCCCTGCCCAAGTCTGGGTCCCTCTGATGCTTCTGCTCATGGTATCGCCTTGCTTTGCCCTGCAGCTGCATGCTGGCAAAGGACATGAGACTTTGATGTGAGTGAATAACGCTCAGTTCCAGGGAAAGCATGACACTGACTTCCTTCCAAAAAAGGAGTCCTTCACCATTCCTCTTGATCTTCTTATTGTCATTTTTCTCTTTATTTATTTATTTATTTTTTTTTTGCCATTGCCCTGGAGGCCGCTGCTTTGGATTTCCCCATCCATCCTTCTCTCTTTGCTGCTAGGAGTGTCCCTGGGGGACATTCTACAGGAGGAGAGCCAGTTCCCATCTCAGTGAGGTCCCGTAGGGATTTGGAGCTGCTGCCAATGGAGCTGCTCATCCTCCAGGCAGGACCTGGGCTTTGCCTGGACAACCAGAGGTGCTGGATGAGATGGCAGGAGGTCACCTCCACTTGACCATGGACAACATCCTTCAGGCCAGGACTGCAGGACTAGGAGATACAAGCGAGGTTGCTGCACCGTGTGCTGAACAGCAGGCTCCTGGCTTTCTAAAACATGGACCTTTTCCTCTTTTCTCTCAGATTTTAACCGGGAGCTTTTTTTTTCCTGCCAACAGAGTGCTGTCAGTTCTGATGGAAAGTTTTCCCCTGGGTTTCTCGCCCAACAGAAAAGCAATTCCCAAGCTGGTTTTAATTCATCTTGATGTGCTGCTTTCATCTTTGGTGCTTTAGGGAGTTGAGTGCTCTCCTGCCATGTTTCACGGCAGGAGAGCGCAAATCCCTGCATTTCTGCCCCAAAGGGCAGCAATAGACACAGATGGAGACCCTGTGAGTGTCATGCATTCCTCTTCTTCCACCTCCTTATTTCCTGATAGCCAAGAAATTTTGGAGAAGATTTCTCTTTTGTGTCTTTCTCCTCCTAGACTTTACATTTTTTGTTGTTTTTTTGTTTGCTTGTTTGTTTGTTTTGGGGTTTGTTTCCATCATCTTCCTACCTGTTTTGCTTCCTTTCCCAGGTTTCTGGAGTCACTACCTCTCATGTACAAAACCAGCAGCTCTCTTTTATCAAAAGCAGCAATTCAAAAGCTCTGAATTGTGTCAGTCACACCATGATTCACCCTGTGCTTCTGGATTTTTGAATTTACTTATTCTTTCAGTGCCTGAAGAGGTCTGAGAGGATTTAAGCACAGAGAATGGGACAGCAGACAGAAAGCATCCCAAAGAATGACATCCACGTATGCAGCAGGTCCCAGTTGTCCTCTCTGGGGACTCACCAGCTGCGAGTTTTGTGCCGGTGCTTTTGCAAGCTGACAGATACCAGATAGCTAGCAATATACAGGGAGTTTTTCCCTGCCCTCCCCATGGTAAATGAGGACACTGAGCAGGAAGGAGGATGGATTTCTTGGGAGTTTTCATATCCTCATTTTATTACAGGAAAAAAAAAAAAAAAAAAAAGATTATAGACGCCTTAAAGAGAAGAAGCTGTTTAACACAAGCTTGGAAACCAGTTCATACAGCCGTGCCAAAGCTGTCTTGACAGTCTTTAACCTTCCCTGTTGTCTCTATGTGCACTCTACCCTTCTCTTCCTCCTCTCCAGGCCACAACAAGGCATAAATAAATATGCCAAGAAATCCTCCTTTTTCTGCATTCTTGGATAGGGGTGCATGTGGAAACATGGCCTAGTGGGAGAGAAGGCCATACACACATCCCAGATGCTGGGAAATGCCTTTGGAGCAGCAGGTCAACTTCTCTGCTATGTAGAGCGTGAGTCATCATCATAGAACCTGCTTTAAAGCGATGCTAATCCGAACTAGGAATTTCTATTCCCTTTCCTTGACTGTAGATAGGCCCAAGGAATCCGACGGCAGCAGAGAGGTTTCTATGCTGTACTTAGTCTGATGAGTGTCCCTGCAATGTTGTGGCCACACTGTCCTCCATAGGTCGCTTATGATTTTATTTTGACCAAAAGAGACAGTTTGCTTGATTCAGAGGGAGATTGTTGTGTGCTTGGAAAGCAGATGATTCCCAAAGGAGCTGATGCAGTGTCCTAGGAGGCTACAACACATACAGTGGTTTCATGGTGTGATGGTACCATGTCTTTTTAGAGAAATCTTATTTCCTTGATCTAGTGTACTCCCTTTCATGGGAGGAAAATGTGGAAGTGAAATATGCAGTCTCACACCTAACGCCTCTGCAGCTCTCTACTTTATCAGGAGTTCCAGGGTTTATCCGTTATCTTCTAGAGACCTTAATCATTGGCTGTTTCTTGACTTTTTTTTGTGTACCTGAAGGTGGTTTGGGGAGAATACTGGCCAGAGTTCTTAGTAAAGTGGTTTGGATACAGCCAGTCAATGAGAGAAGAGTCCAGCCAAGCAGGCACAGGCCAGGCTCTGCCACCAGCCTCCTTTTATTTACTAACAGGCATAGCCTTTAGCAGTGAGTAAACGCATTTGCACAGGGGTTTACTAGAGATCAAATGCACACTGGGCAATTTAGTGCAGACAACAATTCCTGAGCATCCAAGTGTGTTGCAGTGAAATGGAGCTTCAGGGAGATGGTAAATGCTGAGAGGCTGCGAGCTAGTTTCTGACCTGCTTTAGGACTGCAGCTACCAAGCATGTGCTTTTATCCCTCAGGGTCTTCCGTTTAAGTGACACTAACAGATTCAGTTGCCTAATGAGGTACTTGAGATACCCTTGGACATCCTGCCTGGTCTCCAGCTGCCCATCTTGAAGAACAGACGATTCTCTGGGGTCTTGTATCCCAGGTGTCCAAGCTCTGCAGGTAGTTTGGGTACCCCAGGGCACCTCACATAGTGAGAGACACCAGGGAATGGAGTTGCATTGCCTTGCAGAGCAAGGCACCTAAAGATAGCTCTGGGCATCCCGGGATAGGAGGGTAAGAGGCAAATGTCTGGAAGAGGATATGAAAGCCATGCAGAATATCTCCTGTTGATTTTAGAGGACATGTGTCCCTCTCCCACCATAGCTCCTGCTCCAAAAGCAAGTAAAACACTTTGCTCTCTTGGGATGCATTTCATGGCACAAAAGAGTCAGGGCTGGGTAATTTGAGGAAGGGAGAAAATGCCAAGTACTGCTGTGCTGTACGATGGAAAAGGCTATTTCTCCTTTCACAGGAAGCATGCACACATTTGTACTATTCTGCATTAATATTCCCTTTCTTGGGGACTGGACTTGGCATGTTGACATTTTTATTTGCACTTTGTACTTCCAGACTAGAAAGAATAAAATAGTCATTAAGAAATGTCAAGAGAGGAGAGGAAACAATCTCATGGCAAGATGACAGCTCTTTGGTTGTGGGCTGCTCCTGGAAAAGGTTGAGGATGAATTTCTGTAGTCCTGACTGCTTGCACGCAGTGCACTAAGGCAGCAACAGGAAGTCTAGACTCAATGATCTCCAAAGGTCCTTTCCAACCTCAGCCATTATGTGGGTCTGCATCTCAGCCTCCTTCCTGGAAGATGAGTCTGGGAACCTCAGTTCCTACAGAAATGGTGCTTTCACACTCCCTGATAGACTGCAGCTCCTGGTCTTCTCTCCTGATGGTGGCTTTTGGGATGCCTATCGTTGCAACTGGAGCATTAGAAGAGATCAGTCAAGTAGGCAAGAGCAAGAGGCTCTTTCTAGTTGTGCTCAATCATTCCCATTAGGTTGCAAGAAGATATATTGGCACTCAAGAGCTCCTGTAGATCTCCTCGCTTGCAAGGAGATAGGTTGATCTGAGGAAAGCCTGGCAGGCCTCTGCTTTCACACAGACAAAACACAGGGGACAAAGTCATGCGGGATTATCAGCCAGGTGGGCTTGGGACACTCGAGCTGGATGATATATTTGGATGAGGAAGACTGAGTTTTCAAAAAGCTTGGATGATCTAGCACCTGCAGGGCTGAAGAGGAACCACTATCCCTATTTTTATATAGGAGGATCTGGAGCCTCCAAGGGTGAAGTGATTTACTGACAAGGAGACAGTGATGAAGCTAGGGACAGACTTCCAGCCCTGCCCCTTACCCCTCTATCCCTCCACCCCTCAAAAGCCACCTTCTCTTACTCCTGACCTATTTACAGCTAGGAACCATGACGGCATGCCTGCAGAGCTCTTATTGCCACTTCCCTGGGAACTTAATTACTCCTAGTTATCTGTAAAATAAGCTGGATGACACTAATATTATCTAAAACAACCTGGAAGACACTAATATTATCTCCATTCCTTTTCTACTTTCTCTGCTGAGTCTTTCTTCTGCAAGCCACTTGCAGATTGCTTTCTCGGGGAATTTAAGGATGTTTCGTACTTTGGATCACTTAAAGCTGCCTGGGCAAAATATAGCAGAGAGAACATATGGATCTATTTATGAACATCCAATGAGATTGGAACCACCTCACTGCTGGCATCCAGACTCCTTTCCCTGGAGAAGCAGAGAGCTCCGAAGGGCACTTCATCCTTCCTCAGGACAGCATGGGTGAACTACCCTCTGCTATCCCACCCTGAGGGTTATAGAGGAAGCCTTTATCCTTAATTCGTCAGATATACTGCACGTGCAACCAGGTACATCAGTGACACTGCTGGCTGAGTCACCTGAGCTTTTTCCACTGGGGTTTCCTTTCCTGCTGTGTAAGTGTTATATATACACTAGCCTAGAGACTTGAAAAGGGTTATTTTCACTTGTATGATTTATAGGCATGGGAAATTACTTGTCTGGATCTCCTCTGGAGCAAGGGTGATATAAGAAAGGAGCAATGAAGCTGTAAGCAGGGGGATTTTTACTGTTTGAATGTTTCTTTTTGCTTGTATTTGAATAACCTCACTCTTGGAGGCTGAAGTAATTGAGAAGAGCAAGCAGCAGCCCGTGTCTTGTGGTATGGGTGATGAGAGGTGAACTGGGGTCTGCTGGAGAGTGGTAAGGCCCAGAGATCTTGCATATCTATAGAAGACTTCCTACCGGTCCATGCTACTGAATATCCTCAAAGGTACCAGCTAAAGATGGTCTTGGGCATGAAGAGATACCGGAGTGATTAGCAGAGAAGTGGCAGCTCCTCATTCTTCCTGGCCATGGAACTACCCCCTCTCATGAATTTTTTTCCATTAACTTTTAACCAAATTTGCAACATTAAACTCTTGCCTAGTCCTGAGAGCTGCAGGTAAATTAAAAACAGAGAAATATGCTGTAAATCTGCCTTGGTTTTGCTTAAATTGCTTCTTCTGTCATCTACCTAACATCTTAGTTAAAGTCTCAGCTCATCAAATGACATTACTGCCTACTTAATCTAGCAACAAATGAAGAGATATTCTTGCCCTGGCTTTAAAAGGTTCTGGCTTTGGCCATGCTAACATCAAATGCAGGTGTGTTTGGGCAGTACAAGCCATGACAAACAACAGCTCTTCACAGAGATCTGCAATCCAAGTGCAGAGCATTCAAGTCTTTATTCACAGAGCCCTTTGAACTCTTGGGGAAGCCTCGAGATCAAATTCTGCGTCTTTAATGAGCCTATAGCATAGTTGAAGGCTCTCACAGTTCAGAGGGTTCCTACTTCCCTTTGTCCTCCGTGAGTTTGTTTTCTACAATTTCTGACCAAGGACCTCAGCTTTTGGCCAGTGATGTTCACCAGGAGTGGTGGATGCTCCTTGGGTTTCCCAGTGTCTCCTGGGCACTCTTGGCATGTTACATCCCAAATCTGAAGGCTCCTGGGCTCTCTGAATGTGGTCTTTGTTGGCTGATGTATGGATTCAGAGGCAATAATGCAACCACGTTGCTTGGGGCTGCTCAGAGGTCATGCACTCATCAGCACTGCTCCTTGCTGCAAATGTGTGTGAATGCAAAGTTCAGTGGGGCTGAGGACCACAGGGAAGCCACAGAATCACTTCACCTCCTCTTAACTGTCCTCTCAGCCTCACAGTGTGTTGTTCTCCAAAGTTAGAGCTGGTGTGATGATTAAGAACTGTGGGTTTGGGGGAGGAGGGTGTCTTTGGCACATGCATGCACATAAACTGTGTTGTGTGTCTGTTCACATGCTCCACTGGATTCCTGTCCCAGCTCATCTACTTGCTCCTTTTGTCCCCTGGCACCTTTGCACCTTCCTCCCATCCGTCTCCATGGTCGCTGAATGCAGGGGTCCTCAGGGCCATGTTGTATTAATTATCTGAGCTCCCTTAATTTGTGCCTTGGACTTCCCTGAAGGTTCCTGTTTCTCCTTGGTTTGATTTACCCAGCTGCATTAGATTATGCAAGAAGCATTTATCTATATCTCTGTTATGACAGCCGCGCCGCATGCACAGAGCATTCGTTTCACTCCCCAGTGACTGCTCCAGTCTGTGCTGGAGTATGCTTGAATGGAAATCAAAGGGTAGAGCTGCTCTCTGCGGTGACTGGGAACATCAGGGAGTAGCTTGAACAACGTAGACGCACTGGCAATGAGTTGTCATTCCTGTAACTAATAAAAATTGGAGTTTATGGAGCAGATGGGGAAGTTAAGGAGCCGAGTTTTTCACTCCAAAGCTTTTAGATGAAGTTGCCTGTGTGTGCTGAGCAAAACCTGCCAGTAGCAGGTTGGCTGCTGCCTCCTGATGGGGACCAAGTCCCTTCTCGGGGAGAGGGACCCAATGGCTGATGGAGGATGTGCACCTGTTTAAAATGTCCAAACACATCAGCATTGCTCCTGTATGTGATGGAGCCCCATTAGATGGAGTCAAGGGAGATCCTGCAGCTTCCCTGCTGCTCTCTGATTTGTCCTAGATCCCTTCCCACATCACTTGACACTTTGTCTCTTGGTTTTTG
This sequence comes from Nothocercus julius, assembly GCA_013398735.1. Lineage (NCBI taxonomy): Eukaryota > Metazoa > Chordata > Aves > Tinamiformes > Tinamidae > Nothocercus > Nothocercus julius. The sequence continues at coordinate 306,750 of VZSV01000049.1, read as the reverse complement.
CTATTGATCTATCCTTTCTCCCTCCTTATTCACAAGCGATCCAAGCAGTGGGATGCTCTGTTTGGATGGGGTAGGTGGGAACATAATTATTTTAGCCCTCTAGGACCCCCTCTCTGAACTGGACCTGCATCAGTCCCTCTAGACTCTAAAGGGGGCTGCAGCAGTTCACGTGGAGGCAAATGTACAACTGCATATAGGAGACTTGATGTGAAGGCTGAATCCCATCCCTTCTGTTGTTTCCAGACTGCTTTTGAATATCTCCAAGGAAGGAGACTCCACAACCTCTCTGGGCAACCTGATCTCCCTGTCTCTCTTGGATTTCTCTTGACTGGTGATGACAAACTGTTTTTAAGACATGAGTTTTGTACCCTTGAAGGATAAAACATATTTTTTTGTAGAGGGCATCAAAATCCTGCTTATTTATTTATTTCCCCAGCCTTCATGAAACTTAGGCAAAGCTACTGCATCCCCTCATTTTAGGCTTTGTTACAGCAACAGCCCATCTCCCCTTGGGACAGCAGGATGACAGCAGCTTGTGGGCCATGCCAACATCTTGTCATCGTCATGTTACCAGGAATATGTACGCACGGCAGCACGTACGCAAAGCTAGGCGGTGTCTCCTGCCACCCAACCGGGGACCACGTCTGCAGATGACACTTAAGCTGAAGCCTAGAATGAACCAGACCTAGGATGAATCATTTGGGATGAAGGCAGCAGGTCTTTCTCTATGACCTGCGTGCCTGGAGTCTCTCTACAAGCAGCAAGACACAACAGATGATAAGAAGTGTTACCCTTGGCTTTCCTCCCCAGCACTTACTTATCCCTCCTCCAACTCTGTGAGGGTTCTCCATAGGTTCTGCCATGGTTATCCTTCTCTCTATACTTCTGCCACCTCTAGCCCTGAATGTGTAGGTACCATCTCTGTGCTATGGATGTCTTTCCTATTGCATCCTTGCATACGGTCCCCCACCATGGCAGCCTCTGTGTGTGCAGGTTACCACCTCTTCCAAATATCCTTTTTCCTCCAGGGTTGTCTGATGCAAAATCTACCTGAAAATATTTGTCGGCATTTCAGGTGTGCTTGGAAAAAGGTATCCATCAGGCCAAGAGTAAATAAATCCTATTCTTGAGTATGCAAACCCAACCCCACTGTTTTTATCCCATCGCTAGAAATATGCACAAACTCCCACAAAATATTCAAAGGCAGTTTGGATATGTCCACTGGTCAACGTATAATTTGGTCATTGCACGATTAGAGGTAGGAGGTGGAGTGGGTGGAAAGGGAAGCCTTTTTTATTAGCGTATATAGCAGGAAATAAGAGCAAAAAGGTTTCAGCGGTGAGCCGGATGCTCTTTTCTCTGAAGCTGGCTTGGGAAGTTGTAACTGTGCAGAACTTGGAACTATTTCAGGTTCTGGTCTCCTTAGAAAATGACATTTTAACTAGAAAAGTTAGGTGAGAGGGGATTAAAATGTTATGACAGCCTTTATCAGCTCTGTCTGAGAGCACTTCTGTCCTTCAGCGCCCTGAGAGCAACAGATTAGGATAAAATGGGGAATATTCTCAATGACGCAGTGTCAGCTCTTATCAGGTTTGGAGGATAAAGAATGTTGTCCCCTCGCCCCAGTAATTTCAGGACTTTCAACAACAAGCTTTTGCACAACTTCATTATAAGTACATTAAGCCCCAAAGATGAATTTCATATTTCATGAGTAATCATTACTCAACCTGTCTTCAAACACAAAAAAACTTCCTGATTTATTCTGCTCTGTTTGTCTTGGACCTTCAAGAAAGAACAACTGGAAAAGAGAAAGGGGAAAGTGCTCAGAAATTAGTAGGAGAATGCATTCAATTCATCACTGTGGGGACATAGTTTTATGTCTCAAAGTGCAAGGGATCTTACCTTCTCCAGAGAGCGCAGCATGCGAAGTTTGTTGAATGTCAGTTTAATTTAAAGAGATGATGTGAGCTTTAAAGCACTTGTAATGAAGACCCAGCATCTTGGCCAAATCCCAGCACATTTTGCTTTTTCACACGTCCTTGTGCATTCAGGCGTCTGCCGTATCCCTCATGTCCTGTCACGCTCTCTGCCAAAGGACTGGGGAGGTCACCCCAAGGGGGCTGCATCCCATGGATGATGTGGCCACTCTTAGACGCACAACTTATTAATTCTTCTTCTTTTTCTCCCGAATGTATTTTGAGGTCCAGCCGAGTAAAGAGAGGTTCATAAATGTCAGGTTCTCTGCCATTTGGTGCCACAAACCTGTAAGGAAAAGATGACCCAAGTAATTAGGACTGCAACGCAAGTACCTCTGTAAAAAGACAGTCAAATGCCATGCAATGCTTCAGAGCAGGAAACAAAGAAAGGTATAATCACTGGGGAACTGGCTATTTCTCAGTCCTGCTTGTGCAGTTGCTGCTTTGCAGGTAAAGCCCAGCCTTGCAAGAAGTAGCACTTCATGGGGTCTGAAATCTTGCACATCTAACAACATCAGGTCAAACCACCCATGAATGAGGCAGGAACTCTTCACATGCTGCAAGGGATGATGGCAGAAATCCCCAAACCAAGCTTTTCTGCTCGCCATCCACCGAGCCTGCTTTGAGTTACGAGGTTCTATGTTCCTTATGTCATTCTAGGTATTACTACGATCCATGCAAATCTTAGTACCTCTTATCATCCAAATGGACTCCTGGCTTCAGGGCTTCCACCTGCCAACAAGATGCACAGGTAAAGGAGTTATTCCTTCGGGATGTATTTCCTGTGCCTGTGTTGAACATATTGCCTGCCAGGTTTGCTCACCGTGGTGCACCTCACCTTTTCTTTTTTCTTTTATTTCTAGACCATAACTGATTGTTCTTCTTACAGCAACATGGTATGGGAGGTAGTTACCACATTCCTGTTCAATGCAGAGCAGGTTTTTAGGGGGGCTTTCCCGTTTGTGCTGTTGAGAGAGGATTTGCCTTCTCCCTTGGCAGAGTGTCACTGATGCTCAGTTTGCATCCGAGCTCTCCTTCTTCACCTTAGTCATTTGCATTTGTTGTACTGAATTCCAGTGTATTGATCTCAAGCCATTTCTCCAATTTATCATGATTGATTTGAATTCTAATCCTGACATCTGCAGGACTTGTGACCTCAGGCACAAATTTTATTAACTGCATTTTTTTTTTCTTGTCTCATCATCCAAGTCATTATTTAAAATATTGATTCGTGTCAGAGACAGGACAGACCCTTATGAGATTCTACTAGACAAATTCTTTTGGATAGGCAGTAAACCATCCATAACGGTTCAAAGTGACTCTTTTTTTTTTTTTTTTTTTTTCTAATCAAGCACGCTCTTTCCCCTTCTTTTCCTTTTCTCTGCATGGTGTTTCTTATGGCTGATAATTAAGTTATGAGAAAATCAAGTGGTAATGTCATAATCTTTACTGAAGTCAAGTCATAGCCCAAATTCTCCATATTTGATGGGTCAGCCAAAAGGAGAAATTAAATAGACTTGATGTGACCTGTCTGCGACAAGCCATGATATGGTTCTCCAAGCCTTTTTATGCTGGTTAATAGCTGATTCAACATCTTCCTGGTGGTGGATGGAGGCTGAAATGGTGGGCCTGTATCTCCCTGACTTCTCCCTTTTCCCTTTTAAGGTTTTTGTAGGAAATCTCACATTTGAGGGTTGGTTGATAGTGGTTCAGAGATTCCTTGACTGATCCTTGCATGTCTCGGGGGAAAATTATCAGGTCTTGCTACACTGAGTGTTTCTACCATATATATAAAAATGTAAATATCTCTATAGATAGACATACATAGGTATGTGTATATTCTTTGCCTTGCTCTTTTCCAAACTTGTGCCTGGGCTCCCATCTCCCTGTTCTGTGCAGTCCTAGTTTATTGCCAGGCACAGGGATTCTCCGAGTTTTAGCTACAACCTGTGATTCTCTGGTGAGCAATTTGTGGGAACAGATTTCAGGCCCCTGTAGGCAGCTCAAGCGGATGTTAATGGAAATATTCAGTGGGTCTCGATGTGCTTTTTTTGCTGGTGCTCTGCAAATAGTCACCGAATCCCCATGGGACTGTTCATACCCCTCATGCTGAAAAGCCTTCTTTTTAAAAGCAGCACCAGGAGAAATCACCTGGACTTTGATTGCTGCAGAAAGGTGGCCAGGAGCACTACAGGGAGAGAAATAGCAGAAATAAATAGACCAAAGACATGCTAGGGTGTTTAAAAGCTTTAACGTTCTTCTTTTGCAGAAGAATGAGCATTGTGCTTAGCTGTAAAGTGGCTCTCTAAATGCCTTGGCTCCTTCCCCACTCAGACAGACAGGGATGAACCAGATTCACTGAATCTTTGGCAAATTCTGCAGATGTATTATTTTTTTCCTCAGTCTGCAGAGGTTTGATCCCATAGTGAAGCAAGCATCTTCCAGCTGGGAAGTAGGTGCTACTCACTCTGCCAGGGAAAGTGTTGGCCTCCATCCAGGGGATGGGGTTTGGATTCCCTCTCAGCCTTTCCTTTGGGAAGCCTGCTCCAGGAAGGATGCTGATCAGCCTAATAGCATCCTGGGGAGGGCAAAAAGCCAAGGCAGAAATCTGCACAACATGGTTGGGGAAGACTGATGGAGCTGGCTTTGCTTAACTTAGCAAGGGTTGGCTGGAGGGGAGACAAGGAGCCTGTTTTCCAGTAGTGAAAAGCCAAAGAGAAGGAATCCACATGCTAGGACAAGAAAACATGGGCTTCAAGTGCATCAGTAGAGACTGAAATTAGGAAAATCTCTTCTGGAGCAACAGACGGGATTCAACACTGCAGCATGAGGTGGACTCTGGTGGGTTTTTAAGAGCAGATCAGGCCTATGTTCATCAGGAATGGGCTTTGGCCTGGTTTGAGGCAATCAGACGACCCAAGATAGCTCGTCAAGTTCCTCCCTCTCCTCTCTTCTCTGGTGTGTGACCCTACTGAGTGTCCTGCTAATCCCTGCACCCGGTCTCACCCCTTCTCAGCCACCTCCCCCAGACGTGGCCCCTTACTGAGCCACACACCTTGGACGCACCCCCCCTGCCCTAGGACCAGATGTGCTCAGGCTTCATCCGTTCAACAGTGATGGCGCTTTGGGGAGGGAAACTGCCCTCCAGCTCTGTTAATGTTGAACATCATCACAGTTCTGCTCCAGCCTGTCTTGAAGAAGTCCCAGTGTGTCCAGGTGAGTACTGCTTTTGAAGACATATGAAGAAGACAGAGAGATACTCTTTATTCAGGTGTCTCATCCAGTTCTGCTTTGAGGGTGGCTTCTTTAGCTACTTTGAGCCTGTGCACTGCATGCCACGGATCATGTTGAGTGTCACGTACAGAAAGTCTGTAGTAACCCAGAGGAAAATGCACGAGTCAGGGTGAACCTTGATTTGCCAAAAGAAAATAGGTTCAGGACTGTGGCAATAGAGGAGGAGGAGCCAAATCCATCAAAGCAAGGGATGGAAACCTCCGTTGATTAGTTGGGATCGCAGCTGTGAAGGGCAATAGTGAGTGCTGGTGTTTGGAGACTCCTCTGGGGACAGAGGCTCCTGAAGTGTCAGAGCCTGACAAAGGGATGAATCCAAATCCATGAGCATTTGACACGAACAGGGTAATTTAAGAGAGGCAAAGGCAGCTCCCAACCTCGGAGATGTTCTCCCGCAGAGCGATTTGTCTGTTGTAACCAGCTTACTGCCCTCACTAGGGCCATGCCACCCGCGCGGCTTCCCCACACCTTGCATGGCTGCGCTGGCACCCACAGAGCCTCCCTAAAGCAGGAAAATAGCTTTGGTTCCTTTTCTAGCTATGCTCAAGGTTGTCTCCTCTACCCTCCCTGCAGCATGAAGGCTCAAGGAAGTCAATGGAGTCAACAGCTGCACTGACTTTGCCATCCTACCCGAGGCAATTTATGTCTCTTACCCCAGAGAGTCCATATCCTCCAATGGTTTGTAAAATCTATTTTAAACTACTTCCCAGGGAATATCTTCCCTTTGGAAAACCTGGCATAGGGTAAGAGCACAGGGCGCATTTCCCTCATGGGACATTCTCCTTTGCCTGGTTTCTCTGCAACCCTCCTGCCTACGTGCGCCACAGAGGGAGAAACTCCTTCCAATCCCCCTTTCCTTACATTCCCTCTCCTGATGGAGAGGCGATAAGAAAAGGAGGAATCCAGGCTGCACCGATCAATGCATCACCCAAGAAAAAGAAATCTCTATATAACGCAACAGGAGTTTTCCAAATAGAAAATAGATATCCTCATCCCAGCAGGGAGCCCAGGCAGTGCTGGCAGCGAGTCCATACCACGGTGGCTTTTGCATCCGGCACCAGCCCAGGCAGCTCAGCCGTCGTTGCAGCCGAGCAGACGAGGAACATCGCGGTCTTGCCGACATCTGAAATCTGACGCAGATCCTGAGGAGGTAGTTGAACCCACTGTTTGTTTTCACATGATGCTGTTTGTGAACAAACTTGCAAGATAAATTGCAGTGCAAGGGCTTTTCTTCTTCTTCTTCTTTTTTTTTTTTTTTTTTTCTGCTTTCTCCTTTCTGTAAACAGCACCACTGGCTCCTTTTCAGCGGGTGTTCGTTAATCACGAGGACTAAAGAGCAGCTGCTACAGTCTAGGGGCTTTCAGAAAGGTTTTGGTTCACACAGCTGAGGGTCTCATTCTGATGCATTGCGAGCCCTGTGCTATGCAAGAGCCCAGCTGCCCTCCAGCTCCATCCTGGCCATTGCCAGAAGCACATCACACAGTCAACGAAACCAGCAAAGCGATAACAGCAATTTTACATGCAAAAATTTTGCGTCGGCTCCCCGAAATGCAGACGCTGGTTTTGTGGCCCTGTCTGCTAGCTGCTTCCCAGGCTGGGCTGCTGTGGGGCTCACCATGCTGGTCCCAACCACTTTGGATGATGAGATGAAGTTGCAGACTTTCTGATTCTCTCCTCCTACCCGAGCCATCCTCTAACCCAATCAAAGCCTTTTCCTACCAGAGCACTTGGCAGCGCTCAGCTTTTCGTGACGTTTAGAACAGGTTAAGTCGTTATTAGTTTGCTGTGGTTTGGAAAGTACCCTGCAGTGCCTTGAGGTTGTGCTGAACAACGCAAGACACCGTTTGCAAGCCAAGGACTCCTTGCCGAGAAGGACCGTTCTTGGCCGACGGGTGCGGAGAAGGTGCAGACCAACTGCTCACAAACCCCTGGGCAGCAAAGAGTCAGGAGGACCCTTGAGAGCGTCGTGGCCCTTGCCCTCTCCAATGACCCTCTGCAATCCCACACCTGCTGGCATGTCTGCTTTGGAAATAGCCTTTCAGAACTTGAAAATTATGGAAAACTCCATATGCTCCTTGTTCTGTCTGGATGGTCTATCTTCATCTGAATGGTCTACCTTCATCTCTCAGGTCTGTCTCCTCTAACATGTTCTTCTATGCAAGAAGTCACTTTGTGATGTAGGTACTTGTGAGTAGTACTGAGTTCTCTATTAACAACCTCTTCAGTAAACAAAATACCCTGCATTATTATTTTTTTTTTTAGTCCCTTGCCCTAAAGCATATTAATTGTGTTTCTCAAAATGACTGGCTAAATATCCAAACCAGACAGTTGACCAGTGTCCTTTATATGGAGGTGCACAGTAGACACCCTTAATATATCAGTTATAGGCATGGTGCGAGGAGTTAATGGTTATTCCCTGCTGTTTATTTCTGCTTTTTTCCTGCATATTTGGACTTCTTCCTTCTGAAGCCAAAGATGACAAGCTACCCAATGGGCTGCAGTGCTGCGTTGGTGGCCTGGGCCCAGCGCTGCCGTTTGCCCTTGGGTGGACGGGAACCCCCAGATGGAAGGAATGCAGGAAATAGCTAAGCTGAAATAAAACCAGGCTCAACCTTCAGCCCATAATTAGAGCTGCCGCCGCTGGCGACTGCCTGGAGAAGCAGGGCACGGATCTCTGGCTCCGCGGTCAAACGGATTAGCCAAGAGCTCTGCCCATTCTGAGGAGGGACCGACCTCGCTGGCCTGGGAAAAAGGGGCCCTGGGGAAAGTTCTGCCTCTCTCGAAGTGGGAAGGAGGATTAATGCTCACATGCCTCAGCAAACCCCTTTGGCAAGTGTGGATGATCTGAAAGTGAGAATTATTATTGCTGCATAAAGGGACCATGCTGCCAAAGCACTACAGCTCTGCAGCTCTGTTTTCTCCTGGGCTGGATCTGCAGCTCTTTTTGGTGTCCACCTTCCTTAAACCTCCTCCATAGTTCCTTTACTCTTTTCCAGCTCCTGCACAAGCAACTTCTACCCAGCAGCTGAGATGTGCGAGCTGGTTCGTGCAATGGTCCCCAGCATGGGACAAAAGTCCCATCAATATCAGCTGGAGCCGGGTGATGTCTTCAAGAGTTGAGAGACCATCTAACGCTATGAGAGAGAAAGGAGCAGGACATAATTGGCATCTGGGGGCGAGGACAGTCTATCACTCACGGAGATGTATGGGTACAGTACAAAACCATTTATTAAAAAGCATTTAACAAAAAAATACTTCAGCTGTGTGGTTAATGCTCGATGCTGGCATCACTGAGAGTGTCAGCAGGAACAAATGCTTAGAGGAATATAAATCCAGGAGACTGCAGTGTCCAAAGATTAATGTGTGTGGTCTGATCCTTGCAAACGTTCGGCTGCAGCGTTTGGATGGAGGCAGGCGTAGGACAGCACGTAGGAGGGCTCTCCAGGCAGGATACAAGCAGCGCAGCCCACCTAGAAGCAGTCCTGTCTTCGTCTGCTCCAAGCATCCATCCTTCACAGTTCAAGTGAGGGCTGATCCACCTGGCTTTCCCTCCTGGGTACACAGAGTGCCATTCACATCTTCGTTTCACACTTTGGATTCTGGGTTCTTTGTGGAGTCTCCTGCAAGTTTCTCCTTTTCTGGGTTTGTCTTTGTCTCTTCTGCGCTCCCAGCTTCTCTCTCCTGCCTCCTGAGAATGATATACACAGTGACGAAGCACAGGAAAGCTCCCACTTCAAAGAAAAACTGGAGTCCGAGGTACCTGTGGGGTGGAAGCACAAGAGGTCAGGGGCAGTTCCTGGGTGCACAGTAGTTGCCCAAGTCTCTGGGCACCCATGAAACCCCAAAAGTGGGGATGGGCTCCATGGGTCTCATCCAACAAGGTCCAAGCAATGGCTGTAGAAGAGGAACAAAAGGAACTGGAATGGTTCTTGGGATGGGCTTCTCAATGGTGTTACCAGATCCCATCTCATGGAAAAAGGCCATGTACTGGGGTTCAGCACGTGGGAGAGAGCAAGATGCCACATTGCTCTCTGTCCCTCTGCCTCATTCCCACCGCCTGTCCCATCGTTCCCACCACAGCAGCGTGAGCCCAAAGGGGCCGGTGATGGGGTCTCACGGAGGCCCTACCTGTGCCTGAAGAGATCGTTGTCGTAGTATCTGCAGGCAGCGTTCTTGTCGCACTTCTTCTCCCAGAGGATGCAGGTGGTGTCGATGGCGCTGCCGAACAGGACTGGGCTGGGCATCCACGCTGGAAGCACAGGGGAAGAGGGACCGTGTCACGGGAGCATCTCTGCAGGGACAGACCCCATCTGGGATATTTTCCAAGATGTGCTAAGCAGACCTGGGTGCTTAGCCAGGTTTAATGTGCACTTTGGGAGACACTGGTGAGAAGGTCCTCATTTCTCACCATAATTTTGGATGCGAGATCATGGCTCAAAGCAGGAACGATGCCCTTTTCCTTCCTGAACCATGGAGGCACACTCCTTCCTACAGCTGCAGCGGCACATTTGAGTGACATTGGGATTAAAATGAATTTCCTCCATATGAAAAATACCTGGTAGGGTCATGGGGCCTGATTTGCAGCCTCCAACATGCCAGAGGCAAACCCAACTGACAGCTGTCCTCCGGAAAAGTCAGGCAGATTTTAATGATGTCTATGACTTTGTCTACACTGCTAAATTAGATCAGCTCAGATTCACTCTGCTCAAGACCAGACCAGGGTGGATTTGCCTGAGGAGAGAGCTGGAACCAACTGGTGAGACAAGAGGAAGCAGCAAGGAGCATCCCGGTCCCTGGCTCACTCCTGCACTCTCCAGTGATGCCTCCCGCCTCCCCAAAACATATCTGAGCTCTTCTGCAGCCCCGGGGCTCTGCAGGGATCAATCCCACACCAATCCCCAGCAGCTGCTGCGATCCTAAGCCCAGAGTCTCTAAATGTCTTAGTTTACCTAAAACTCTCAGCAGCATGAACTGCATCCCAACTGCGAATGACTTGTCTTCAGGCTGGACGCTCCTGAAAAAAACAAAATCCAAAGAGGGCTCAGTGTGTCCTTCTTGCCCTGAAGGAAGGACAGAGGTTTTCCTCCCCGGTACTGCACGAGCCCTTGGGGCATCTCAGCCACAAATCCACCCCTTTACCCAAACACTAGGAACCTGAGACTGTTCCCATTGATGTCAGCAAAAGCGATGACTTTTCATTCATTAGATGCTTGCCACAGCCTTTTTTTGGCCTTAAAATCTGACCAAACCCTGCAGGAGACAGGGAGGTGCTCAGTCAAGTGTTGTTTTTATTTTCCTATTTTTTAATTTAAAGAATCCCTATGAGTAAACCACAAGCAGATGCCAATAGAGCCCCTGGCTCCGCAAAGTACAAGCAATAAAAAACATGCTTGTGAATGAAAAAGGAGAGTGATTTACCCATTCAGGAAGTGGGTTTTTTTTTGTGATGCACTGTCCTAGGGTATATTTTTGCTGGGCCTTCAGTTTTCTGAAGTATTTTAGACTGTGGTTCCTGCCAAGACCACACAAAATAACACAAATGCACCTTTATTCCCATATGGGGATCACAGTGGCACCAAGACGATGATCATTTTGAGGTCTTTTCCTACCTCAGAATAGAGACATGCAATGGGACAGGGCAGCAGAGTATCCCCCAAACTCAGAACACCCCAGAGACCTCAGCTTTCATTGCTGTCGTATGTATGGTTAAATTAATATGTCATAAACAGTTACTTAATAATGTCTAGAACAAGGCAAAAATAGGTTGTACCACCTCTCTTCTCCCCAAAACTTCTGTTTTGAGTGCTCTGATGGAGAAAGTGAGCTTGGGAATATCATTTATGGACTGGTAGACATTCCCTCTGCAGATCTGGGGTGCCTGGCAGGGAGGCAGGAGGGTGTCTTAGCCCTGAGCAATGGGCTCTGAGCTTATTACAACTCCAGGCTGGTCTCTTGGATCAGCTTCCCAGCTTGGCCAAGTCCTGGGCAGCTCCTTGGCACCCTCTCTGCTCACTAGCCCTCAGATGCTTAATCCCATTTAACACCCTCCCCGGAGGCTGTTTTTTAGGAAAAAGCGAGGCTCTGCTCGAGAGAGACTTCTCAGGATGAAGGCAGGCAATTAGACCTCCCTGCTCAACATGGAGCTGCATGACAAAGTGCCAAAACTCTGCCATGCTAAATTAACAGGGAGTTAATGGCGTATCTCATTACTGAAGTACCCGCCGTGGGTGGGCCAGAGGAACCGAGCAGCTGCTGGATCCGAAAGAGGATTTTTGTGCTATGTACATGAACAGGGGCAAAAATCAGGGATTTCTGCAAGCCCCACTGGTGTGTTGTTGTGTAGTGGGTGGTGTGCATAGGGGGACAACCACCTTGCTCCTTGCTTGAACTTGTTGATAAAGGCCACATGCCACCAAGAGCAATGTTGGTGGCCCTGTGGTGCCTGAAACCTCTACTTGCTGCATAACTCCACAGGGCATTAATGGCTCGTTAACAGCAGCAGCTAATGAGGTCTTAGAGGAGCCCTTATTGCTTAAGACTGGCAGGAGCTCTACTAATGTGGGGTCTGCAAGAGCGAGTCCTGCTTGGATGCTCTGCATTTCCCCCCAGCCTGGGGCGTCTGCTCTAATGCAAAGAGAGGGATGAGACACGGTGAGAGGGAGAGAGAGATGGAGGCAGCTCCACCTGAAGCCTAGTCTAGAAGATGGACATGCCCTGCTGGATGCAATAACCTCTCCTGGCCATTGCACCCAACATTCCTCCCCCATTTCAATGGCACTTCCCCAGACTCAGCCTCTCCATGCCGTTTCTGGAGTGCATCCCACTTAAAGGATTGTCCTCTCCGCTCTGCTCACCTGAGGATGAGCATGAAGGACGGCGTGTGGGACGTGCTCGCGAGGATGCCCGCCAGGCAGGACAACACCACGAAGGGGAGGAGCAGGTGGGAGCAGCCGGTACCGCAGGTCCCGGGTTTGGCAGAGCCTGGAAGCCCATTTTCCAAGATGCAACTGCAGTAGGTGTAGTTCTGGAAAGAGAAAACCCAGAGGCTGCTCATGTTGATCAAGGCAATGGAGGTACAAGACAGAGTTGACAGCCGTAAGGGGCAGGAGAGGAGCATTTAGGATTTGCTTGTAAATAATTAGCAGTGATTAGCATGAGATATTTCAGAAAATATCAAAAAGAAAAGAAAAAAAAACCAAAGAAACACATGCAAAAAATGTGTGAGCTGATGGGGAAGGGGAGCTGGGCTACTGTGGTGCCTTGACTGAGCTCTCTAGGCTTTCAGGAGCACCCAGATGCACCCTTGCCTTGTCCACGGGAGCCCAGGCAGTGCTTTCCTATGCCTCCTGTTCTTTGTCTTGTGCTTTCTGTCCTCTGTTTCACACTCATTGTGCGTTAAGGATGCTTATGCATAGGTTTATTTTAATGTCATCATTTGTCAACTAGATGCCTCGGCATCTCACATAAATCTGGATTCTTGGCATGTCTCCATCTACACTGGAAAAATCTCCCTGGCATCACTTAAAACATTCAACCCTGATGTGAGCTTGACGGCCCATAGAATCATAGAATCATTATGGTTGGAAAAGCCCCTGTCACACGATTTGGCAGAAATCTCCAGGGCAGCAGGTTGGGCCCTGTAACCTGTTCCTGGATTCTGTCTCCTCCAGGGTGGACCATGGGGAATCCCTTTACCCAGGCTGGTAACCAAACCTAGGAGCAGACCAGACAGTCTGTCCATGGCCAGGAAGAACCTTGAATCTGGGAATGGTTCAAAATATCCCATGGGATCATGACTTCCTTCGCGGACAAGCCTGAAAATTCCTGGCAGGACAGGTTGAGAAACTGGTTGTGGCTCGGGCCACAACATCCATCTCCTGTTCTCACATAGCCAAAACTGAGTGGGATATTGAGTCAGAAAACACTTCCCAGGGGTGGAAATGCAAAACTTCACCTTGGAGAGAAGGTCATAAATAGCTGGCACTGCGCTAGCAAAGAAAGGATGCCCTGGGCATGGGATATGATTTTCCTTTCTCTCAAAATTCTCTCTCTTTTTTCTTAAAAGAAATCTCAGTCTCTGGAACAGAACTTTAAATAAAGAGAGCACAGTCTCAGATATCCTGGAGGGAAACAGACTCATAACAGGGTGACAACTCACTAAAAAGAGGTCCCAGAAGCGGGATCGACCCAAGGTCTCTCAAGGGCTTGTTCCTACATCATCGCATAAGGAACCATAAGGAACCTCTCCACAAAAAGACCAAGGGGTAGATTTGCAATGAGAAGGGACAAGTTGCCTCCTTCCAGCCCTAGGAAAGAGGATTTAACTTTTTAAATTAAGGCTGGGATTTATCTCCTCCAGCCATCAGAAAGGCACTCAAGCAAACTCATTGCCTGGGGTCCTTCTGCAATCACTGAGAGAGAAGTGGATCTCCAGAGAGCGATCCGTCCTTCCTGCAGATAAGTGGCTATGATAATTGAGATGAATTTGGGCCAAAGTGGTTAACAAAAATGCAATTAGATAAATAAACGCTCGCTTGATCTGTGCAATCACTCCCAGCGCTCTCTCATAGGGATGCAGAGTTGTGACATTTAGCTGATTTGTACGAAGACTGAGGCCAAGAGGGGAAAAAGGGTCTGGGTTAGAGTCATGAGACAGCGCTCAGCCCATTTCACCCCCAAATCCAAAGGATTGCAGGCCCAGGAGCAATTCCCCCGCTGCAAAACCCTGTGGGGGACTGTCTTGCTGCGATGCTGGCACTGGTCCAGTTGCATCTGACCGAGGGCCTGGGCAGACGCGCCGTGATGCTGACGTGGCACCAGGCTGGTCCCTGCGCTGGGCAAACCATGGGGTCCCAAATCACATGGCCAGGAGGATAAAATAACCCAGCAGAGCCCCAAAACGAGGGTTGCGGTTTCCGGGAAGGAACAAGCTGGCATACTGCCAACCTCCTGTTTTTCAGCTATGCCAGACATCCCTGACAGCAATACTTGGTAATTGCTCTCTTAAAAGAGAAAGTGGCTTGTGTGTGTGTTACTTTTTTTATTTATTTTTTCCTCTTCCTCTGCAGCTGGGACTTTCCAGCATCCCAAGTTTTGGGGTGCGCACTGTCTGCAAGCAGGGAGAGCACGGTGCACGGGGGCCTTGCTTCAGTGGGTCACACTGAACCCAGGCAAATGGCAAAGCACTGAAAAGTTGTCAGCGTAAAACCTCCTGCTCTTGTGCAAAATTTGTCAAGTCCTGCACTTGGGCCCCTGGGACTGAGATTTGAGGGGTGTCAGGCAAAGCAAGGAGCAAATCGTGTGCCCAAGACTTGCTCATGACAGCATTAAAACGGAGACTGCACTAAACAATCTGGAAAGGGCTTTTCCCTGGAAAGGGCTGCAGCGAAGTGGAGTGGAAAAATTGCAGGATTTGTGGGAGTGGGGTAAACTTTAGCTGCTGAGATCGAGATAACTGCTGTCTTGAACAGTGACAACGCAGCATATCCTTATCCAGGTTAACTAGCGGCAGGGCAGACACCCCGTGTAATGAATGCACTTGTTGAGCGATGGACAGGGTTTAAATCTTTATCTTCAGGGGAAAAAAAATAAAAAAACAACCATGGCCCATCAAGTGGGCACCGAAGCTGCTCTGTAGGAGCAGAGAGCAGAGCTGAGCGTAGCATCTGTGTCCAAATCACTGCCTGCAGAATCCCTGGGGGATGTATCCCCAGGGGATGCAAGGGGCTCCATGAGCTGCACGCTGCCATAGGGATGGGCTTTTTTACAGAGAGGTCGAGCCCTTGGGTGGCAGCTCTTGCACCACTTAGACTGGGTCAAAGTCCAACAGGAGTTGAAAGAATGAGTCGGTGAATTACCTAAGACCAGTCGCTGACTTTACTAAGTAGTAATTGCATAGCACTATAAAGGGAGTCCTTATTTTATGGTAACACGTAGCTACCACCATCAGGTAATGATTACACAAGAGGGTCAGATTTGGGAATGGGGGATGCCAAAGGGCTGGCATTGACTTTGACTATATCACACTTGAGGCTGGTGCAAGGCTCCAGACAGGCAGCTTTGGGAATAAGCTCTGGCAGAAAACATAATTGTTATTAAAATGAAGTGCTCTTAATTAACAAAACGCTGCTAAGAAGAACAGTGCTGAGCCAGTCCCACGCTACAATTACGCCCTGTGCTAAGAACAGGCGGTAACATTTTCCAGCTAGGTGTTTGGCTTGGCAGAAATTTCCTTGTTATTTATTTGTGGAGCTGTATTGCCTGGAGACTCAATAGGCAACTGGCGCTATGAAAACTCAGCTCTGCTGGGCTTATTGTGGACATGAGCCGGAAAAAACAGAGGAAAAGGAGCAAAGGACATCTAGATAAACCTGGCCAGGCCTCTGCTAATCAAAGGGAAAGTCAAGGCTGGAGTCCCTTTCTCTAGCCCACATCAAGGCTTTCTCCCCTGAATTTCATGCAGACACTTGGCTTGATGAGTCTTGCTTATGGAAATGCAAATCGCAATGAGGCCATGTTATTTTATCCTGCACATCTGAAGGTCTGTGGGTGGGATAGAAACCATGGAAGCTGGGATAGGGGCTCTGCTAAATGTCAGCGCTGTGTGAACAAGGGCAACAGTCCGTCTGGGCATGGCTTTCCTAGTGCATACAGAATTGCTGCCTGAGTTTCCCAAAGTGGGATTTACCTCCTTTCCTTTCATCCCTATGCAAGACCTATAGACACCTGATATATACTATGGCAGGCAGTATAACTAAAATAAGTCACATACCCATTTCTCCTCCTGTAGCTATCCGTTGCGTCTTTTCTGCTGTCGTTTCACACAAGCTGCCTATATGGGAGCCTGGTTTCCATCAGGCCATCAGGAGCCTGGTGTAGGTGGGCATCCCTTGAGGACCAGGGGGATCCACAGAGGCTGCTCTGGGTCACACTAGGTGCTACAACTGGCCCAGCCTTCTGTTACTGCATGGCCTCCTATGCCACTACAGGAAACACAGCCAAGAAAGAAGACCTTGCAGGTCCCAGTTTAAGGATGAAGGGCATGAAGATGCCAGAGAGCCTAAGAGACAGCCTTAAGTACCGCATTGGTCATCCCTCTTTCGCCAAACCAAGCCAGGGCAGTAGCGCAGTGGGGAATGACTCACCAGGACTGTGTTTTTAACCGCATCAATATTTACGACCTCACAGCCGGCGTAGCACGGCGAGATGTACTCGATAGAATCAGAGCCGCAGATGGGGTTGTAGGCTTTCTCGGGGCAGTTGCATTGAAGGTTACAGTCCAGAGCATGGTATTCAGATTCAGAACTGTGCCAGAAAGAGATAAGAGAATATATTAGTACGTATTATATGAGCATCACTGATATACATATCTTATGCAGAAAATAAGAGTAGACTTTAGTAGAGAAACACTCGATTGCTTAACACTGAACCGTCCACATATGTAACCTCTAAGGGATTCACAGAAATTCTGTTATAAACCCTCACAGCCCCTGTTCTGCAGGAAAAAGCAGGCGGGCCATAAGTGGTTGAGGGAGTTGCACTTGCTTCTCATTGAGCATTCGGTTGCCATGTGGGGTCCTTAGGGTAGTGCAATACAGTGTTCTCAGAGGTGACGAGCTCAATCCAACATCGTTGAAACCTCAAGGAGCTGACTGGAGGGATTTATAGAGTCTTGGATGGAGCCCTAAATGAAGGCAAGGTCCTGCCTGCACCCCCGCCTTGCGGGGATTAACCCAGAGCTGGCTCCTTGCCAGAGTATTAACCCCTGAATTATATTCTGCGCTTTCCGAGATGAAATTTTCATCTTGTATTGTTTGTGCCAAAATGGCATTCACTTTGGGTTTCATGGTCAATGAAGTCAGAGCGAGCAAGAATGCAGCAGAATCACCATTTACCTCCCCCTCACATTCATTTCCAGCCTTGTTCTATCACCACAAACTGTTTCTCATAAGGGAATAACCCCGTTTCTGGGTATTCTGCCTCACTTCCGAACTCCCATCTTGACTCTGAGGAGTCCAGCTGGAGGCGACAAAGGTGGGACGCAGATGCACTGCTGGTCCCCTCACATAGCTTGAGTTCTTGGTACCTGCCACTGTAGGTGACACCAGCGACCTTCTGCGTTGGGCAGCCAAGGAAGAACAGGGGAAAAGCCAGGACCACGCAGAGGAACATGCCGAGGATGCACAGGGCGCCGCACTGTCTCAGGGACATCTGGAACCGCTTCATGATGGCACCACCCACCACAATCCCGACCATCGCCCCGGGGATGTTCACAGCACCTGGGGGAAGGCACCAAGAATAAGAGAGCTGATGTCCCAAGAGAATGGTCATCTCCCTGCTGCCTTCTTCAGCAGCCTCTGAGTGGACTTAATGCCAGCTCATTTACCCAAAAAGTAGCTCCGGGCATGCTGGCACCACTAGATCTCAAAGCGCCTTGCAAAGGAAGAACCATTTCGGAGATGGAGAAAGTCAGGAGTGCAGAGATAAAAGTGCCTTGTTTTGCCTAGTAGCCCAGGGCTAAGAGTTACAGCTTGGACCTAGCTCTTGATTTTTATCCTCCAAGCTCTGAGCAAGAAAGAGAGAATAACCATTGCTCCATTTGCAACGAACGCCCACAGGATCTGTTGTTGGCTTCCTAATATTCAGCACCAACGATCTGCAAGAGACCAAATTTGCAGAATAATGCCAAGATCTCAAAGTAGTTTTGCAAGATCTCACTGCAAGCAGGCTCACATTCTAGACAGATGAATGGGAGGTCTAGGGAACAAATCACCCAAACATCACATCCCATAGAAAAGATAGAGTTAATCATTCAAAATGCAATCTTTCAGGGAATATGGGAGAAAATATCAAGTAAACCTGGAGAGGATGCTTTATTTCTGCATAAAGAAACTATTGATGAAATAATGTGTCCAAAAACAAAACAAAAATAAAAAAAGATTTCATGGTTTCTGACTATATTTCGCCTGCGCAAGAGCATTACCACCCTGTTCTCTTCTTCCAATCTGTTCATTGTCATCTGATTTGTTAAAGATTTTAGAAATTCCTTACTCTGAGGAATGCACACTGTTTGTTTAATATCATTGCAAATTCTTCTGCATCTATTGCCTAGACCTCTGAACTCTTCAACCCGCCTGACTTACTGTAAGAGTACAGCTTTATTCTTTGTGTTTTTATTATCATGATAAATTTGCACAGTGCAATCCCAGCCCAGAGAGGACATTATGGCTACTACAGCAATAGAAGTCTAATCTCACAAGAACAAGTACTGCTTAAAGCTTCATCCTTTCCTTAGTAACAATATCAACAGCTGAGATTAACCTAACTGTTATGAGAAATTAGTTAATTATGGCAATGTTTTTGAAGGGTTTATAAAAGCTTAGCAGAACAAGTCTAGTGGGTCTTCTTTGTCTTGATGCAAAATGCATGCGTGCATTTTTGCAGCTTTTCCTTTTTTTACTACCTGCTTCTTACAATACAGAATCACAGAATTGTTCGGCTTGGAAAGGACCTCTGGGCATAATCTAGTCCCACTTCCAAGACCCTTAGCCCAGTGCTCAGTGTGACTAATTCCTATAAAAAAAGTGCCTGTTTTTCTTTTTTTTGTAGTTTTTTTTTTTTTTTTTTTTTGCTCCTCTCACACAATGAAATAATGTTCTCTCCTTGATTATAGCAAATAGCTTTATATAACAACCATTTCTCCGGGTCTTGCAAGGTTTTATTGTAGCCAGCTCAGATTGCAATGTAAAGGACGGAAATTAGCACCTGTAAAATCACTCAGGCAGCGACCTGGTTCAGTACACACCTCGAGGGGATGGAAGGAAACTGGCAGCTCCAGGGGAAAACGAGTTTCTTAGTAGCCTCCAGCTTATTTTCCAAGAAGTGCTCAAAAGCTGGCAAGTCCCAAGCGTGACAGCAGCACTTACCGATGATCATGTTGGCAAAAGATGCTGTGAGGGAGAACTGTCTTTCCAGGAACTTCCCCATGAATGTCGCTAAACCAGCCACCATGGCGGAGAGGTTGACCTGAGCCAAGACCACCAGCAGGTAGACAGGATGCCGGAGGTTCCTCAGCAAGACCACAGGGAAATCTGAAATGAAAAGGAAAAAATCAGAGAAGGAGGGAAAAGCAACTTATTGCTCCATGGAAAGTGAAAAAGCTTAGCATTTCCCTGGAATTCTTCTGCAGAATAAGCTATTTGCTATCCCTTCCTGGTGAATTCTTAAGAACGTTTGCTGCCCCCACAGACCCCAGAAAATCTAGTCAGGCATTAAGAAGAGGAATTCCTCAAAAATAAAGCAGATTTCATCTCAGCTAGCACCAAGCACCTGGAGAGAGGTGTCTTGTAAAAGCTGCCCAGGCTCCCCTACCAATATGTGCAGAAAGAGGGTGAAGAAGTTGGCAGCTCATCCCATCAGTGCCAGGAACTGCTGCTGGGATGGTGAATTAACAGTGGGAGTCAGAGGTTGAAAAAGATGAAGCAACAAAAAGGGTTTTCAGTGAGAAGTGTATCCAGCCTCAAAGCAAGCATGAGCAGAGAGCAACTCCCCTCTGGACACATCCCATCCCTCCCGAGCACATCTCTGTATCTCTCCATTCTTCTGATTTGCAGCTGATTTGTTGCTGATTTGTTGGTCACATTTATTTTCTGCTGTAGCACATTAAATCTGGTACAGCTCTAAACACGTGTGTGCCCAGACAGCGTGTGAAAGGTCTGAGTCATACAGATAAATAAAATTCTTACAAATAAACCCCTTAGAAGCGTGCAGGTAAATGACAAAGCCTCTTAACCCAAGCAAATTGATGGCCCACCTTGAGGCCATACCCAGAGCACAGGAATTTTTATTTAGGGTTGCCAAGGTCTTGCTAAGCCTTAGGAGAAAGGGAAGCAGCTCCAGGATATATTTTCAGCCTCTATAAATACCATCTAGTAAATACCATGTGATGTAAATGTAAATATCACGTAGAGAGAATCCATCTCATCCTCTCTACAGTGCAGACTGTACTGGAATGGCCGAGAGCAACATGGGAAACGCTCCATCATCCTGCATTATCCATGGGCAAATCGTGAGGGCGGTGCTATGTTTTTATGACAGTGTTAAACATGTGAACTCACCCTGCAGGGACAAGTAGATTTGCCTTGGTAGGACGGAGCAAAGTCTGACACTATGTCTTGGATGCAGTCTCTCTTGTGTATATTATATTAACCAGCACTGACAGTATGCAAAACTTCTACAAACACACACCACCGAAATAAAAGCAGCTTCTCATCCCCTCACCCTGAAGCTTTCTGCAAGACTTCTATTAAAATGCACATGAGGAGTAGCTGGGAAACAATTAAATAAAGTTAATTTCCCTGTTTGCTGCATTTGCAATTTCAGTGTCCTTTTCATTTCCATCACACAGATGCACTTTTTGATTATGGGCAAGAAACACATGGAAAAATGCCCCAGCAGCTGGTAAAGGGCATCTTCAGCCTGCTCAGCAAAGACAAAACACGAGAATCAGGACACCCGCCACTGACTCCCACCAGCTGCAATGATGCTGTTTCCTTGCTCTGAGCAATTTTCTCTCCCTGCAAAACTTAAAACCACTTTCCTCTCATGCCTTTGCTCCCTTGAACCGTTGTCTTCCTCCTTGCTCTTCATTCAGCCCCACAGCCCGCAAGCAAAGGGTGAAGCTAAGGGTGACTTTTAGACAAACAGCTCATGAGTTTCCCAGATGAAAGCGCTATGAGCCAATATGTTGGAGCAGAGATAAAGAATTAACAGGAGGGATTAATGTAAGGGCTGGCCATAAATTAACAGTGTTAATTCTCAGCAATTCCCAAACATTGAGACAATCTTTATATCTGCACTGGCACAGGCACGTTGAGGGAATGCACCCCGGACAGCTTGTCTGGAAGTCACCCCGAGCTGGGCATTTTAATTACCTGGCCACAACGTTACCTCGAGAGCAAAGGTCCCTCTGCAACGGTGAGAAGAAGCCTTGAACCTTCTTTGCTCAGTACCCTTCTCTTAGGGTTATGCAAACAGCTAAACACACAGATGCTGGGGGAAGCATCAAACTTAGGGCACTAAATAGGTCCATGAATGCAAGACATGAAGTTGAAGGAAGTCAGGGTATGGGTATGACAGAAAGCGGGGAGGACAGCAGCTAATGAACAAGAAAATGAGCTGCAATGATAAGTCTGCAGTAGAAAACAGACCACCTGCCACAGCAGCATCACCTACATGAGACCAAGGTCTCACCAAGGGCAGGTGATTTAACTCTCAGGTATCTGCAGAGCTGATGCTTTCTGAAGGATATTCCTGCCTAGTTTTTATCTTAAATGCACGGGAAATAGCAAACCTCAATGTACTTGCCAAAAGATCACCCAAGAGTTAGTTCTGGATTTTGCACAAGGCACTGGAAATCTTTCACAAGGAGAGATTTGTTTTCCCTAGATATTTCTGGTCTTTTTCAATCAAACCGTTCCCCCCTCTCCCACCCGCAAATGAGCGCTCTGATGCTATGTCAGAAAGCAGCAGGAGGGAGTGAGCTCGCTCTCCTTTGCGATCACCGTCCAACTAGAAATCCAGCCCTCCCAATAGCACCAGCACAACTTCCTTCCCTGAACTAAAAGCAATTCGTGAAAAAAAAAATCTTAAAACTTTAATATATTCTTGAAAGCATCTTTAGGCATCAGAGAAAAGTCACAAGCCCAATATTTTAATTGCCTTGAAAATCGCCTTTAATGGCTTAATTCTTAGTGTGTACAGCCAAAGCCAATCATCCTCCCTGGTGTTTTCGGCAGCCACCTGGAAATTAGCAATGGAAATGAGGTAGAAACAGCTAAATCCTGCTTTATCTATTGCTCTGAGCAGCTCCAGAAGGAGCGAGTACAGGGAGCAGCTCAAGGTCATCCAGGGCATCTGGGTGAGAGCCAGGATCCTTCCCCCTGGTGCTCGGACTCTCCCTGTGTTGAACCAGTCCAGTGCCTGGAGCCTGCTCCCTTCTCAGGTTATTGACCTCATTGTTTGCAAGTGTCCCCAAAGCTTTACTTGAGTATTTATTGTGTGCACAGCTCCATCCTGTTATTGCTAGTGGCTATGAATGGAAAAACCTCTTCCTGTCCTTGAGGAACGCTTCTCGCAGACTCGCAAACCCTTCCCTGTGCTCGTTGCACCTGGTCCCAGAAGTATTCAAAGCTCCCAGAAGTATTCAAAGCATTGGCAGCTTTAGGAGACATTAGGACAACCAAGCAGCTCAGGGAATATGACTCCAAACCATTCTGGTTAGTTCCCAGCAGAAATTCCTTGAAGCCGGATTTTGCTCTCAGTCATCTCCATGTGCACTGAAGCAGCAGAACAAGTGA
Organism: Nothocercus julius; assembly: GCA_013398735.1. NCBI lineage: Eukaryota > Metazoa > Chordata > Aves > Tinamiformes > Tinamidae > Nothocercus > Nothocercus julius. The sequence goes on along the minus strand of VZSV01000049.1, from coordinate 284,126 downwards.
CACGATGCATTTCCTCCTCCATAATCACATTTCAGCTTGCTTCATTTGAGCTGAAATATCATTTGGTCTGAAATGTGTGACTAAGCAGCGTTTCTGAGCGTCTCTTTCTCCTCCAGGTCAGCCCGGTAATTTAAGGCTTGCCTCAGCCAAACCCTTAAGAAAACGAACCTCTCCAAGCATTCCTCCCTGTTACTCTGCGCACGGAGCAGCCTCAAGCACTTTGCTGAATCACAGCCTAAGCAGCATCTTTCTCCACACCTGGAATTTCCCCTTGGCTCTGGACAGGTCCAGAGGGGCAACTGCCTTTTCACCAGCCATCAGCTCCGGAAGGAAAGCAATCCAGGCTCTCTGCCTTTTTCCCAGGTGGGCTATTCCTCATTTTTCTTCAAATTTCCGGCCATCTTACAGCTCTGCCACCCTGGATGTCCCGTGTGACATCATGAGGCCAGTTTTTGAAGTTAAAATAGCACCCTCCCCATGCCAGCGGTGACACCAAGACAGCAGGTAGCTCCAGGTACGTGGCTGTCCTTGAGATGGACCAGTGAGCAGGCGAGGTCCTGACCACTTCTCCTCCTTGTCCATTGCCATTTCCAGCCCTTTGCCAGAAAAACAGCATGTTTTTCATGAGATGGAGAAGCGCCACAGGTATAACAATGAGCTAATTAAACTGATTGCTCCTTCTTTTGCAAGAGATTAAGGAAAGGGAAGTGCTTTGGTTGGTTTCTTCTTGTGGGCTAGCACTGCCTGTCTCCTAACACTCCTGCGTGCTTGCAGAGCACATCCTCCACGCATGGAAATGTTTGTATGTTTTGTTTTAAATCAACTGAAAGTGTAAAATTCGAGGTGATTCAGCTTGGAAAGTCTCCAGATGCTGCTTTCATAAACAATTGCATAGAGAAACACAGGGAAAACAGAGCTGGGAATACTGGGAGAAAGAAAAAGGGGGATCACAAACCTGGGGGCAAAACTCTCTCTCAAGGGGCCCCTCGATGAGCTAGGAATGAAGTCTTTTCATTTCACCCACGTTATCTCTGTTTGCATAATTGCACAGGAGCTACCGCCCTGTTTCTAGCTTCAGGGAGGGTTTTGTTCGGAATGGAGGGCAAAGTAAATGCATTTTCCAGGTGTCTCAAGTGGGATTGCTCTGCTGACAGAAGTTACAGACCCTGAGGCATTTGCAGGGTGTTAGGGCACAAATACTCAAAAATGGGGAACTTACTAGCACAGCTCCAGCAGGCTTGATGCAAACCTTGTGTTCAAACTCACCACTCCAGCAGAGACAAGTATCTGTCTTCGCCCAGGAGCAGATAGCTAATTTTTAGTCATTTTTTTCCAAAACAAAGAGCAAATCCCATGTGGAAGTCCCATCTAACCATTGCATCCATTCCCACGCAATAGAAAACCTGCAGCTTAACATGGGTTAATGTCAGAGGATTGCTTTTCTTAAGTCATTGCCAAAGTGTTGAGTATTTCCTTGAAAACAACCCTTAGCAGCTGCCTCCATGGATTAAAGCCCAGCTGATTCCCTTCAGCCCAAGACGATTTCCCGAGGCCAATGGTTTCTAAACAAGCCAACTGAAGTGGATCGAGTTCATCCTGTGCAAACTGAACCGAAGTGCTCGGATGGTGGCCATGAGAAGCATCAGCTGTGTGTAGCAGGACAGGGCATGGCCAGGTTTGCTACCAAAACCACAGCACTCGTGCGAGCGCAGGAATCTCTTCCCAGCTCTGGGGCAGCAAGTGGGACCATAAATTGACTTACATTTGATGAACTGGGTCAGAGACATGTTCTGCATGTGCTCGGACCTCGAGCGAAGCTGGTTGAGTGCGTCCTCGCTCTCCTTGTTGTGCTTCTCCTCCCTGCTTGACACCTGGGGACACATGAGAGAGACTGTCACTCCACGGTCCTCTGAGCCTGGAAGAGGGACCCTTGGATCCCTGTGAGCAGGGGGATGCAGCCAGAGAAAATCCAGGGGAAACATGCTGAGACTTCAGGGCAGAATCCACCCAATGGGGGCTAAATACACCCCAATTTGGGGCATGGGATGCGTGTTACCCCCTCAGTTTTGGTGCATTGAGCATCGAGCTGCAACGTCCTGGCCTATGTCAGCAGCAGCCCCTACACATGCTCAGCATTTTAGCTGTGTCTTTTCCCCAAACAAATAACAGCAGCAGGGATGGGACCTCCTTTCTCTGGTCCTGCTGCCAGACAGGACCGGGTCTTGCAACTCTGCCTTCTTCCTCCTCCTCCTCCTCCTCCTCCGATCATGGGAACTGGAGGTCACATGGCTTCGTCTGGCTCTGATTACTCCTCTAACTGGGCTGCAGCTGGTGCTAACAGCTCTTCACCTGCTCATTCAGGAGTGTGCAAGACCTGGATGTGGCTGCCTGCAGCCAGATGCATCTTGTGGGCAATTTGGGCCAAAAAGCTGAGAAGGGCTGATTGGCAAAGAGAGACAGAGTATGGAGAAAGGGAAGGACTCAGGATGCCCAGGATCATCCCTGCTTCCATCAGGAGCTGGATGTGTCTCGGGCAAGAGTCCAACTCCTTTAGCATCCAGTCCCTGCATGAGCAAGAGGGAAGATGAGCGAGGGAGGGTTTCTTGGAAGTGCATCCACCTCCTGCCCCAGGGGCTTCCAAGGGAATCACTGGATACAGCGTACTAATTAGATTAGATTTGCTACTACACATCTATAATAGCGGAAAGTGTCCAGATGGGAATGCTTTTTTTTTTATTCATGGGAAAACACAACTATTTCTCAGCTGGTTAGCCAGAGCCTGCAAAGACATTTCTGATGCGTTACCCTCTGCGCAGCAACGGCGCATTCGCAATCGCTCACACAAAGTTAATGTGAGTTGGACAAATGAATTCATTCAGTAGGAATTAGATTTTCTTTAGTAACAGAAGGAACTGTACAGCTCATTGGCTAAAATCATCTTTTTTTTTTTGAAAATGAGACTCGTTGAGTCAAAGTGAGTCATTAGAGAGGTCGAAGTGTCCCACACTGTGATCACCATATTCCATTTTCAAAGATAAAAGGCAAGGCAAAAGTGAAATTTGTGAAACTCCCTTCATGGTTTTGATTGGTAGAATTTGGAGATTAACACGTTTTTCAAACGCAAAATTAGATCCATCTTCCTTTCACTTTTCAATTAGGGCTAAAGAGTCTCAGAGAAGAAGAATTTGCTTGTATTTATTTTCCAAAAATACATTCAAGCTGTTCCTGCCCATGGTTTTCTCAGATTACAGTAGTTTTTCTTTCCAAGAGGTAATGGCACGCTGGGCACTGTCTGCACATTGAGGGGGAAAAAAGCAAAATCCCCGGCCTTTAAATAATCCCCACTCCTGGATGCCTCTGTGAGCTGCAATCCATCACCCCAAGTAGGGGATTTGGCAACCCGGAGGCCATCGGTGCAATGCTCTGCTCTGGCCTTTTGGCTCTTCCCTGCTGTCTCGCACTGCGTCTTGCCAAGCAAAACCAAACAACCAATTAATAACAGAGGAAACTTCTTGCAAAACTCCCCCGCTGTTGGATTTTGCGGAATTATCCCTTGCAACAGAGCCGGGAGAGCAGCGGGACTTTGGCAGGAAGAGCAAAGTCCCACTTACACTGCACAGTTTTGCACCTGGGGCAAAGACAACAAGAGTCTGCAGCAGGCTGAGTTTATTCCAGTGAACCACAGGGAAAAAAAAAAAAAAAAAAAGATGAATAACTCTGTTTTAAGAGGTTTTCCTTGCTTAATTTGGGGCTCCTGCAGCATTTCCCTCCGGCTAAGCACAACCTGGCCCTGTGCACTGGGTGAGAATTAAGGTCAGGGATACTATTTTCACATTAAACAAACAAAATGTAAAACCTCGCAGCTCCAAACCCTCCGACAAGCCGGAATTAGTTTAGCTCCCGACAAGGTCGCGCTCCCTGCAAGCCCCACGTCTCGCTTCCTCTAGCAAACGCGGCTCCCGATGCGGACCCGGTTTCCCACGGGGCTCAACCAGCCTCTGCAGCACCTTGTTTGCTGGAAAGGCAGCGACTATTCTTGGCCACGGTCCGTGCCTGTCTGCAAAGCTCCCCGGGGAAAATCCGAGCGGAGAGACCAACCCTTTCCAGTAACACCGGCACTTGCAAGCTGCTGCCGCCAGCACCCCCAAATTTGCTATTTTTCGACTTGTCGGGGCTGTAGGAGCTGCTCCCACCACGCAAGGCCCCTGGGACCTCCTGACGCAGCTGTTGGCTACCCAGGTCCTCTGGATGCTCCCAAATGCCAGCAGCATGCGGTAGTGTCGGGGCAGAGCTGGAAACACCGTTTTACTCCACGTCTGCAGCCACCCTCCTGTTTCCACGCACCAGGTGCTTTTTCGATCTGTTCTGCAGGTTTTTTCTCCTAAATTTTCCAGGTGCAGCTGCACGGCTGGAGATATCACCTAGATGGATGGGTTTTGTGCTGGCAGCTCAGCTTAGGGACTTCCTAACCCTCTGTGCTGCTGCACTGGTCTCTGCTGAGCCGGGGGTTGCAGGTGCAGCTGGGTGTCCCTCTTTAAACTCCACGGAGCAATTTAAAGCAAAATCCGGGGGGACAGGCGGTAGCGGACGCATCTCCCATTGGGCTGGAGCAGCATTCCCAGCAATTCCCTCCTGCTCGGCCACCACAGAGCCGCTGCATTGCTCCTGCGCTGGGTTGGAGCTCGGTGGGGCTCACGCTTGGGGTAGACGGTGCCGCCTTCAGCCGGGATGCTGCGTTCCCCTCAGTGGCTTTGCCACCACACAGTGAAGAAGTGTCTTAAGAGTAAGACATTAATTCTACTCATGGTTCCTTTCCATCCCGTTTTTTTTTTTTTTTCACTTCTCTAAGCCCAAGCAGAAGAGCCACATGTGAATCTTTGAGATGCAAAAGGACACAAAAGGAGCATTGCCCTGTTCATCTCCCCTGGTTTGCATCCACAGGCTTCCCAGCAGCTTTCTGTTTAGGGAGAGAGGTGCCAGGCAAGGAGGAGGGGAAAAATAGTGGGACTTATGGCACTCTAAAGTCACAGTGAAACCAAATCCTTACACTTTCCAAGTTTATCATCTCACCGCGTGCTTTTAACACTAACCTTTAACTCCCTTCTCACCCTAACTGACCTCTTAATAAAAGGCTTGGAACATCCTTCTCCTTTCATGTTGTTTTATTAGCACAGCGGAGCCCTGGATTATAATTGAGAGTGAAGATGAACGGATAAACAAGTGCAACAAATTCTGGAAGAAAAAGTAACTAGAGAGAGAGAGATAAATGGCAAGATGGGTTGCCTTGTATTAGTGGTTGACAGAGGCACATAGATCACAGCAGCCCTCTCTCCTTGCTCGGTATCACTGTTGTTTAAATAAATTAAGGGAATGCAGTGGATCTAATAGCTTTTAGGCCTCGGCAAAGTAGAACAAACACCACCACCTGCAAAAGGGTCGAAGTTAAATCGGAGAATGGGAAAAATAGGAGAATAAATGCAAATATCAACAATTGCACAGACATCAAGGACCAGATCTGGACCTCAGCAAGGAGCGACACTGGGCCACATTGGGAAAACTGGAATCTGACCAAGCCAGGTGAGAGGAGAAAGGACAGCAGAAGACACATCCAGCTGCCTTGCTCGTCTTCCTAACGTGAAATTAATGCTGCCGGGAGATTTCATTGCTTTCTACAACCACACCAACGTGACAATGAGCAGGGAGGGATTTAACCAGGATTAGCGAGAGCACGAGGACAACAACAAACTGATGGTGTGAAATATAAACCTCAAAGCTTGATGATGCAAGGAGGTGAGTTTGGACACCGATGAGGGAGGGATACCTGGAAGAGGGTTGCACAGCGGGGAGCCTGGGAAGGACTGGGACCTGCAGACCTGCTTCCCATAAAAACCATCTGATTTTCTCACCAAGTGTCTGCTTGCAAACGGTGTATGCTGGCGTTGCTGGAACAGCTTTGTCCAGGCTAAAAGGAAGTGTCACTCAGGTGCCTTTTAGGGTTTCTACAGGGCTTTGAAGCGTCACGAAATGAAACCAGAACCAACAGATGATCGGGAGTGCAAGACAGGTCTTGCCCACGAGACCTGGTCAACACAGATAATGTTCCTGCTTTCATTTAAGGCAATTGCTGAACTTTTGCTATTCAGCAGCTGGGAAATGCTCAAATGCTGTAGTTCCCCCCAAGACACGGCTTCACCATAAACAAGGCAAAAGGTTTGGACTCCTGGGAGGCTGCATTAAACTGGAATTATTAGTAGAACCTGGTGCTGATTTTAAACATCCTGTCAAATAAAAGTCTTTTCCCCTCATTCCCCGCCTGAGATCATGACAACTTTACAGCTTTGTTGCAACTCTCCCTCGAATAGGATTTTCCTGGGCATTTTAGGGCTCGAAAATGACTGACAAGTTGGAGCAGCTACAAAGCAACAAAAATGTTCAGAATCTGGTATGACTGATTTACAGAAAAAAGAAAAAGACCGAAAGAGCAAGCTCTCATTATCATTAACATTGTTAACACTAGGTGCATGAGTCATTCCAGGAACTTCAAATAAAAATGCTATAAAATAAAGATTACGCTGAGATGTGGTTGTAGACTAACCTAGATCTGCCTTGGCTGGTTGGAAGAGTCTAATAAATCTCCCAAAACACAGAGCGATGCATAGCTATACAATGTTTGTTGAATGATGTACACAGAGAAGGATGCTCCTAGGTCTGGATAAACCACCAAGGACTGAAATGAGTTACACAGACTGAGCCAGGAGAAAAGAAACAAGGTGATAAGAAGGATGAAAATAAGAAAAAAAAAATGAAATGGTGCTTTTGGCAGTAAGCAGAACTGAGGCGTGCTCTGGCCTCTGCTCCTTCGGGGGCACGTGGTGGGCTCTGCGATGGGGAAACACATCCGCAGTGTTGTGTGGATGCTTTATTCCCAGGAAGTCTCTTGAGCTGCTGAGACATACGTAGTCCCAGGGGTTTGCAAATGGCTTTAGGACTGACTGATCGGGAATGTCTGAAATTCCTTTTTGGCCTCTGAGAGAAGGCGGCTGTGAAATGAAGCCTTTGGTTGGTACTGTGGAAACATCAGGGCTTCTTCTGTGGCTGCAGAATTCTTGCACTTTTTCCATGAGTTATGATGGCTGTGGTGCCTCCATGCAGTGGTTATGGGTCAAGATACTGTGCAGGGTTTTATAATTGGGGAGAAAAGCCCTGGGTCCAGCTCTCCCAAGGACAGGTAGCCAAGTGAAACGGTGGCAGCAGAAGGCGAGCTTGAGATCAGCACTTGGTGCTGGCACCCTGAGCCCCTCCAGAAGGGAAGGCAAATGGATTGAAAGCTCTGCTCTGCTCTGGCTCCAAAGACCTTGTCCAAATGGTTCCCCTCCAGTATTAGGAATGGCCTGGCTAATGCTCTTCTGGAGGAGAACTGTTTCTCCACGAAGCTGGTGCAGTGATTCGGTGACCTCTGAAATGAAGGGAGTTCTCCAGTTCAGTAGGGAGGAAGGGCAATGCCCTTCGTGAAGGAAAAAACTTCAGGTTTATACCCTTAGCTCAACACTAATTTACTACAAGGGCAAGCAATCCAAAATGCCTTTTTTTTTTTTTTCTTTCCCACAACACCTACAGAAAATGCAAATTTCCTACGGAGCTTTAATACCCGGTAGAAGGCAATGGGGAGATATTACAATGAGGAGAAATTCAAGTAAAATCTGGTCTGCAAGGAAAGAAATGAGTGCTGAGCTGTCTGAAACATTTCTTATAAATACCAGCCAGTAAAGGAGAAAGAAATCCTCCTGTTTCTTTCTTAAATCAGTACTCAGTCAATTGTCCTTTACAGGCCACAGATCTCTCAGCCTGATCCAAGTGAGGAATTGCAGAAGTTGTTTTAGCCAGACATGCATTATTTCCTCTCGAAAGCAGATAATGAAATTAATATTCTCAGCAGTCTTAAGGAAGAACCTTTATCCTAAGATGCAGTGCCACCCTTACACACTGAGCAGGTTCTGCTAATATAGAACATTCATAATTATTTTAAAGGACTTTTGGGAACCCAGCAGTGAATATATTATATCATTATAGCCCCCAGAAGCATATAGCAGGTTACATTTTCCAGAGCAAGGGAGCCCTGAAATCACAGTCAGACTCATCCATTAGGGAATTCAGGCACCAGCAGCAGAAGTGAAGAACTATTCCACCCAGAGTGTACACATAACTTGTTTAGACAAGAAAGTTTCGATGCTGTCTCAAAGTAAAATTGATGTGAGAGACAACAACACAAGCTGGAATATGGCCAAGACACCAAGATGATTGCAGCTTCACTTACTAAAACGCGTCCCCGAAGCTTTGATAGCAGCGAGCGTTCAGAGCCATGGTATCATACCTGCTCTGAAAGAACAGCTTGCTTTGAATTATTCCCCAAGGCATGCTGCTTTGCCAGAGACCAGGTCCTGCTGCCAGCCAAGCGCATGGGAAGCTCTCCGACCATTTTGCACGTTGGCACCAGCTCTAACGCGTTCGGGAGGGCTTCGGAGAAGTCCAAATGCTGGTAGCAAAAAAAGCCAAGCTTCCCCCCACGTGCAGATGCCAACAAGAGACAGATATTGGCTTCCTCCAAGCAAGCAGCAATCAGATGCTTGCTTGGCTGGCCGTGACAGCTTTTAGCCATCAAAAACTTTCCTCTGCCAGATAGCTCTGAGCACTTTGCAGAGCTGGGAGAAGCATCGTGTTGGCCCTTTGGCAGATGGGGAACCCTTCAGGGAGACGATAGCATCTGAATTACACCCTAAGGGATGTCAAGTCTGGCTGGGGGAAAAGGGCTTGGAAGTTCTCCAAAGTGCCCTTGGCCAGCAAAGAGGTCCCAGGCCAGTCACCGGGCAAAGCTGGGTGCTGGTGCAGCAGCTGACCCTCGAGCCCCACAGAAAGTGAATGGTTAAGGGGGTGGGCTACAGGAAGGTAGGGCTTTAATCCACACGGGACTTGCCTGCGGTTCTGTCTTCCTATGAACAGGGCCTTGGGTTGTGTGAGCAGGGGGATCAATGCACAGAGCTGCTTTGAAGTGCCACCAAGGTATAATATATGATATATGATATATACTAATACGTTATAGTTATTACAAATATATTATGAGATGCATTAAACTGCTTGCACTGCTCTGGGTTTCACTGGCCAGACCAGGCTCTGCTTAGCATACAAGACCTGAGAAGGAAGACCTTCTGAAACTGGGGATGAGATTGAACCAGAGAACACTTGAGGATGTATATATACCTTGCACAGCCCGAAACTATTGTCACAGTCTTGTTTCCCATGGATGTAGCAGGTGATGAGGAAGGAAGAGCTTATTTGTGCACAATGCACAAAAACGAGGCTCTGTAAAGCCCTATGAAGCGTTAGGTTTTGGACTGAGCTCAGCAACCCCAGGAGATGGTTGCAGCCGTGTTTTAAACCGCAGGAGCAATCCGCAGCACGCCTCGCCTTCACCCATCCTACCTCTTTGGGCATTTCCCGTGGGAAGAAGAAGTAGGGCACCGCAGACACGGCCACGAGACTGGCTGCAATCAGATAGCCGAGCCACCAGGCGCCAACCCAGCGCGGGTCTTTGTTCGTGAGCTGGATTTCCTCTGCAATGTAAAGAGGTAAAATAGCATTTCAACAACGGCAACCAGAGGGATCCTGCTGCACCTTTGCTGCCCTCCCATGCACCCAGCAAGGGGACAGAGGCGGGTGGCCCTGGTTAGCTGGAGACATCGGTGTTCCCAACCCGGGAACCATCAGTTTGGGGGTCTGAGCATTTGCATTTGGCTCATCCTGTGGTGCTAAATTCTGTTTTGTCCTTCGCTACTGAGACAGGGACATCCTAGTCCTTTTAAAACAAAGGAAAGTGAGCCCATCACCTCATTTTCATGGAAGGGGTATCCACATGGTGAAAAAGCTCAGAAATGCTCACTCGGGGGAATTAAGTCTAGCTCTCTGTCAGCACACAAGGAAAAATTCTTTCCAAAGATTAAAATGTAGATAAGAATTCACTCTAGTCCCTAATGTTAGGCATCCAGGAGTCCTAATTTGATTTTTAGAGTCTGGCTATCCACACAGAAACCCACTGGCCAAGCCAGGACTTGCACTTTGGAGCTCTGCCCACCCCTCTCATCCATCAGCCAGTGTTTGCTTTGCAGCTCCACCAATGCAAGGCTTAAGGCTTCTTTTTTTTTTAAAAAAAAAAAAAAAAAAAAGGATTATATCCCTTTTATGGATTTTAATTTTTATCACTTTTTCCAGACCACCTTCCTTCTGTCAGCCCAATACCCTTTCCTGTCATGGGGCACCTTGCATGTTCTGTGGAAAGAGGTCTTGACATAAATAAAACATGATATGCAGAAACCAAGATGCAAATTCACAACAGGATTGGTCTGAAAGAAGAAAGGTTTCAGTGGAGTATGGGATACTTGTGGTTTGGTGACAATCACGAGCAAGTCCTTCCTGAATGTCCTTCTTACCACGGTGGTAGTGCAAGTGGTGCAACACCTACCCTTCTGTCCCTGGGAGTAGCAAGTGACGATAGGCTGGAGGAATTGGATAATTGCCCTGCATGATGCATTTTGCAGACTGGAATTTTAAATCCCTTCCTGGATAAACACTGACAAGATTCTTTCTAGGAAAACTGGAGGTTAAATTGGATTTAGCAGGAAGCAGCCACATCGTGCTAGTTTTCCCCAGGAATAAGGGTGAAGATAGTTCTTAAACAGGATATCCTCCAGTGGGGGCTGCCCAAACACATTTCTCATTCAACTTTGGTGTGCAGGAGATGCCTTGGAAGATTTAAGCAGGGTGTGCCGGCAGACTGCAGACCCCAGTCCCATTTCTTCTTCCTTCTGAGGAAGTTAAGGGGGCCAGGGGACATTGGGCAGTGGACAGCAGAAGTGGCATCAACAACCCCATGGCCAGAGCTCATCTCTGAAAGCATAGGGCTTGGAAGCGTGTGCATGTGTATGCAACCTGAAAGACATCTAGAATGTGTGCTAGTAACTATAATAAATAGAGGTTTTGGGGTAATACGTCTTTTCAACCCAGCAAACAAAGGGACGAGTAAGAAACTGAACGGCTGGGACTGTCCGTGACGGGACCTGCTGCAGGCTTAGAGGACTAAATCTGCCCACTGCATTTCTGTAGAGGTTTTGCTCCATATTTTTAGTCATCTGGCTGCTTGGGCCAAATCTGGGGTGCTTCCTTGCCATGAGCTTGCACCACTAGAGAACATTTGAAGATTGGTAAATAGTAGTAAGCATTTAAATGCTGAACTGACCTTTCAAGCAGAAAAATTCCCACCTGCTTTAAAGGTTAAAGGAACTGGGCCTGGGGAAAATGAGCATCCATTAGGGAGCTCCTCCTGGTGGTCTGCACTCAACATGCTCCTCTGAGGTTCCCCAAGCAGTGCACAGGATGGATTAATATTGCAATAAGCTTGGAAGTTGCCTGCTAGGAGGAAGCAGTGGGCTGACTGGAGTGTGTTCCCGTACCACAAATACCATAAACATTCAAAGTGATAAAATCCAGATGAAAAAAATGCCTGGTGAGGTCAACGAGCAGGAATGAACCAGAAGACCCGGGCCAAAGCCATTGCATTTATAGCAATATAAAGCTGGTCCGACGCTGGTCCAGCTCCAATGTTCACGCTGCCTCATCACCCCTCAAAGGAGCTTGCCCAATCTTAGTTTTCTCGAACAAGGACACGCTGAGCTTCATAGTGTGGCTGCTGCTGCTGATAACCCAGAAAGATCCTTTCACTTTCCAGCAAGCTGGCAAAAAGGGCCGTATCTGTCACTTGCAATTTTCATCAATCCTCCCACATCGGTCACACATTTGGCCTCTGCCACCAGCCTGCTGGAGCTGCTACAGACATATGGAAAGTTGCTAAGGGAAACTCCCTTCGTGTTCCTCTTTTGCCCTGCTCTGCATTTTTCTTCTACCCATTTTCATCTTCCTCCTATCCCGCTTCTTCGCTTGTCTCTGAGTCTTATTCTCTGTTCCTTCTCTCCTATTTCTCCCTTTGTCTCTCTCTCCCATGTCTCTCCCTGAGTTTTGCTTGTCCTCCACATCCCCCCTCTCTCCCTGAGCCAGCTGCCGGCGAGATGCTCTGCCTGCTGTTCCTGGAACGTAGCAGAACGCAGTTAGAAGAACCAACACGAAGCTTGCTCCGAAAGGCACAGCCCTGCATGGGTGACGCAGAAGAGCATCCCAAGCCAGGTCTGCAGGAGCAGGGCTGCGGTGCCGCGCGTGGAGGATGCACGGACTCACCTCCCGTGACTTTGTCGATGTCAACGTAAAAGCGCAGCATGGCAGAGCCCAGCATGAAGGCCACGCCGGGCCCGATGACAGTCAGGGAGAACAAGATCCCTGCGGAGGGAAGGGAATAGAAACGGGCTCAGTTGTAAGCAAGGGCACCACAGGGGACAAGAGATGCATCAACACAGGGTCAGAACGGGTTGGACCAGGATCCACCTGCACTGTGTCCTGCAGTCAACTTCAACTCTTGCCCTTACAATTTGCTCCTCTAAAATGGCCATTTTTCCCCCATGCTTTTGTTTTTGCTCTTTCATTTCTTCCCTGTCAAGTATTGACAACTCCAACAGAGCTTTCCAGGCTCTCTTCATAGGAAACCTTTTGCAGGACTCAGATCTTCCCTTGGACACATGCAAAGGCTGCAGCACCCCTGGGTGACCCTGCGCGTGCAGGGGGGTTGGACTGGATGATCTCTAGAGGTCCCTTCCAACCTTAAGCATTCTATGATATGTCCCTTGGTATAAGAAAACCAGCAAATGCAAAGTTACTTGAGGAACTGCTGGTGTAATCTGGACTCACATTTGTACTGCACTTTGTGATTTCATCATTGCTTTAGATAACACAGTTTACTGCCTCTCAGTTACCTTTTAACAGCGAACACTCCTATGTGAATTATCGATAAAAAGATTAAAGCGATGTGAGATTAAACTCTTATCCTACAGGTGACCTTTCTGAATAGGTCATTTCAGGAGCTTGGAGCACCCATTGGAGAAAAGCTGATGTAGACACTTGTAGCTGCTTGACGGCTCACGTGGCCTGTTCTTGAGCCATCCTCACACCCTGTCAGCTCCGCAGGCTGCCCCACATCACAGCTACAACAGAGCGAGAAGGACTTGCTGGGTCCAGCTTGTCCATCCCACCACCCTGTGACATCCCTCATGCCCCAGCTGTTCTCCAGCTCCTACTTCACTGAAGGATCCTTGCCTGCCTCCCAGGCAATTGACTCCGCTGTTTAAGCTCCCTAAATATTATTTCCCATAGCTAAACAAAGTCTTTTTTTTTATTTTTTCAGATTAAGTCCATAGTTGCCTTCTGAGATGAGATTATTCTGCTTCTCTTTGTTGAAGCTTTTTTTTTTTTTTCTTTTGTAGGAGGAGATGGTTATCATGTTCCTTTCCAGCTTTTCACTGCCAGGCTGAAAAGCACAGTATTTCCATCCTCTTTCCTAAATTATGTTTTCCAGGTCTCCTTGCTTCTTTCTGGTCTGCATTCAACCTATCCAAACTTGAAGCAAATACATTATTTTTGCAAAAGGCGCATGGTAGGGCAGGAAGCTTATGGCAAGCTCATGCAGACCAGTACAATGTCCGCTGTTTTTGTAGACAGCTAATTCTGGAGTGCCCTCTTTTCCATAACAGGGCTCATCACCCATCTTACCTAAATAGAGAGGAGAGTTCCTTTCACTGGCAAAGTCGTCGATGTAGGAGATGCCGAAGGGCTGGATGGGGACACCGCCGATGCCTCTCAGCACCTGGGCCACGAACATGATGAGGAGGAGCTCGTGGTTCTCCTTGGCGGTGCGGTGGGTGCAGCTCTCATCGCTGACGTTCCCGATGGCCCCCAAGCCATCCACCCGGCAGAGGTCGGTGGTGTTGCTGAAAATACCTGTGGGGACGAGGGTCCAGATGGGGGGCAAAGCTTGGCAATGGGATACCTAACATCTGTTCTTCCTAAAGGTAATAGCAAGCCCTGAGATATGCGTGCAGCAGATGTGAGCTCAAAATCACTTCCAGGAGCTTTAGGTGGATCTTGAAATGAAGTTGTGAGCAAAAATTGCAGGTTTCATCAACAGTGACTCAGTAAATGAGAACTCATTGGACTCAAAAATGGATTATGCAGGTGCCTAAGTGAGAGTGCTGGTCAGGGAGCATGGAGTTCACCCCTAAAATACCAGAGATCTGGTTATTATAACCAGATTTTCATGGCTGTGTCCTAGGCCATGCAGCTCCAAGTGCTGGACACATGTGCCTGGCACCAGCTGCTCTGAAAGGCATGGCTAATTGGTTTAAAATGTCATTATCACCTGATCCTGGTTTGCATCTGTGAATTATTCACCTCCTATTAAATCTTTTTCAGTGTTTGCAGCTGAGCAAATTTACTGTGCTATTTCTATTGAGGAGAAGAACAGCCTTTCACAGGAGGCTTCTAATGGATTTGCTGGATATTCATGGCTGGATTTGGGAAGATTAAAAAAAAAAAAAGTTTTCCTCTCTTTTTTCTTTCCTTCTTTCATCTCCTTTCAGAAAAGGATCCTGCACCCACAGCTCCTCCCTGGTCTGGTTTTCCATGAGTGATATATACCTGCATGGGTGTCCCAAGAGGTTGATTTTCCTGTGGGGTCTAAAACCTCAAGGTGTTCCCTCAGAGACAACTTGGCAAAATGAAGAAACGCAGGTGAAATACCCCATAAGCAGGAGGACTTAGCTGTGAACGCCCTGCTCTCCCACTGTAGACCATTGCATTTCACATCCCTCTGCTCTCTTCCTGGGTCAGCCCTCCTGTATCCTCGTGGATATCTCCCTGCAAAGGGCTTTGAGGACAAGGTTGACCAGCCCTTCCCTTATATAAAGTTATGAAACTGAAAACAAGAGAGCAGTTCATGTGAGTGCAGACCAGCCGGCTCTCCTCGTGGAAAATCGGATCCCTGATGGCTGGGGAGGGACCTTCATATTATCTGTGGTTTATCTGCTGTGTAAATATGTGGAAGATGAGGGTAATCAGGAGCACAACCTCCACTTTAACAGCCTTAATGCTCTTTTCTCTGGCTCCAGCCCATGGGCTGTCATCTATTCTTGCTTCTGCAGGCCCAGCTGTTGCTTTTCAGAACGGAGGCAATTTCACTGGCAGAAAGTTGAAATTCAATAGTCAGTTCCTTGAGGTCAAATCTACAGCTTGCAGGCCCATGAGAAAAGGTTATTATTTCCTTCATGTTTCCTAAAAAGCATAAAATATGCACCTAGAGTACCTACTGGCAATGGACTGGTCGTATTCATAGCGTCCTGTGATGAAGTGAGGGAGAGACATCAGAAATCCAGCCAAGGAGACAAGAATAGCTCCACAACCGATGAAGCGAGGCCTGTGCACTCGGCTGCCAAAGTAACTTAGGAGGACGATCAGCAGCGTGTTTCCAACCTGCGGCAGAGACCAAGAAGACTTATAAATGCTGGGCAAGGGAATGACAGGAGCACTTTTATTTATTTATTTATTTATTTTTGCCTGGTAGACTGAGGGAAAGGAGATGTCACCTCGTTGAAGGAGGTAAGCAACCCTGTGGTCTGGCTGGACAGGCCATATCGTGTCTCAATGGTTGAGATGGTGCTCTTCAGGTAGCCGGAGATCAGGAGCTGGGAGAGCTGCAGGAGCCCGTGGCAAAACACGAAGAACTGCCAACAGAAAAAAGAGACAGTCCGGCACCATGATTGCAAGCTGCAACCTCACAACGAGCTCTTTTTCCATTTAAAACAAGTGCATTTCATATACAAAGGTTGGGCCTTTGAACATGGATGGCCACCTCTGGAATATTGCCCTGTTCCTGTTGTTAATAGTGTTTTGAAATCAGGTCAGGGTCAATAGCCCTGGTAACATTTTTGACAGAGAAATGTTTATTGCTTGCAAGTACTTTCTTCAGTAGGAAGTGGCTTTGGACAAAGAAATCATTTCAGTTGGTCTGATAGGAGTTTGTGTTGGCCTTGACTTCGAGATCCATCAGCAGAGGGTGGTGGTTGCACAACCTCCTGCTCCAGCCCAAGCCAGGCAGGTATCCCCAGTGCTGGCAGGAGCTCCTACAGCTCCCGCCACCAAACTCAGCAACAAACCATGTTGTTAGAGCAGGACAGAGCAGATAAATCTGTTCTGCTTCATTATTATTTATTTTTTCCATGGTTCAGAGCTCTGGATGAAAAAGACACTTCTCCTCTTGAAGAAAGTGATGGTTCTGCTCCGCTCCTTGAAAGAAATCTTGCCAAAGACCTTTAGCTCCCAGAAAATTCCTCTGACTTCACCTCCTCCAGAGTTTGGGAGCTACCAACGAGGGGCTATCTGGACAAATACCTGCTCGAGCTGCCCAGCAGAGCTCCAGGTCAGCTTCGGGATGGATGGAGAGCACTTTCCCTTCATCAAGAGCTCTGCAAGTTGCTCAGTGAATGAGGAGAGATGACAAGCAAGATCCTTCCCTGCTGACACGTGGTTCCTCGAGGGCATCCTTCCCCTGTCCCCAAAGGAGTTAAAACGAGCTAAACATCCCTAAGCATCACATCTAAGGAGAGAGGCCTCTCCATGTCATTGCAAGAGATGCTGAATATCCCTGGGTTCCTGCAGAGATGCTGCCCTCAGCCTTGGGCACTGCAGAAAGCCACAAGGAGCTGCTTTTAGCAGATGTTTTCCAAGTCCCTTGACAGAGCCGGGCATTGCTGTGGCTCTCTGCACTGCACAGCCAGTTCCCGCCGGGCAAGAACCTCCCACCAAGGAGCCACGCACTGTTTTTTTTGCTATGTCTCATTCTGTTCCTGAATCAAAGCGGGACTTCTGCCAAGCTGGATTGCTCTGTAAGCAGAGGAAATATTTACGGTGCAAAAAGGGGACAAGGGAAAGGGTACGGCTGAGCCTAGCCGGCTCCTGAGAACTGGAATACCAGCATATGGCACCACTGCCTTCAGAGGGTTGTGTCCTCATGAAACAAAGCAGGGATACGAATCAGGGCTATCCAGGCTCATGCCACTATTCGCAGCTTGTTGTACTAGAAATGGTTTGGCAACATTTGCTAGGAGAGACTCCAGTGCTCTTGGTGTTTGACAAGAGCGTGGTGTTTTCTTTTTCTTTTTCTTCCCAGAGCTCTTTCCACTGATTACTTCCAACCCTCGAGCCTGCAAATCACCGTAACAGCAGTTCCAACACAATCATGGTCAATTTTTGCTAATGTTATGGTTTCTTAGTGGCAGAGAGAAATATATATTTGTAGGAACATGTCAAGGTGACTTTCTAGGTGATGGGACAACAGCAATTTTCAAGCAGGTTTTCACCAGTTGAAATCACCAGTTTAAAAACAGGGTTTAGGGTTTCTCTCAGCTTCTAGTTCCAGTGATGCAGAGCAGAAACAAACTGGAAGAACGGTCCTGGTCCTTCTATCCATAGAGCAACAACAGTCCATGTGCCTCTTGGTCTGCTCAGGTTTGGGGGCAGTTGTCCATGCCATGGCTTACGGATGGGGAAGATCTAGGCTTCGAGTTCCCAAAGCACCCAAATTGAAATCCACAGGGTGTTTCCATAGGCTTCTTTCTGCTGTTCCAGGGTGGGAAGCAGCCACCTCTTCCCCATTTGCTGATGTACTTTGCTGGTTCATGGAGGACCGAGGGCCTGGGAAAGGCAGGTAGCCATGGGGTGGCTAAAGAAAACCCGGACAGAGTCCTCAGGCATGCAGTGTGTCCCACTGGGCTCATCTACAGAGCTACAAAGGCACCAGCCCCAGTGAGAAACAACAGGATGAACTCAACGGAAGGAAAACCCCACCAACGACCCAGCAGAACTTCCTAAGGTTGAGCTATCAATAGCAGAAGTCCTCCTTTGGCTTTAAATTAAGTGTTTTTAAGTCTTTTCCTGTCCAGTAGCCAAAACTTAGCATTTCTGCACTGTTTTTATGTGCTGAAAAAGAGATTCACAAAAAACTGCATTCACAGAGAGTAACTGTGCTAGCCCCTGCACAGACATTTTCAGACACAAGTCAGAAACAAGCAGGAGAACAGCTAGAAAGCCAAAGCCAGGATGACAATGAAGTAGGAATGCAAAGAATATCACCTGCACTTTCTCTAGCTTTTGCAGCAATTGCAAGCTAACTAGTTCTAGGAAGTGTAACAGAAAGCCTTAGTGTTTTGCAGGATCTGCCACCCTTTTAGCACTGCCCTTTTCTTGCAATTGCCATAGAGATGACCATTTGCTTTTCTTAGTCCTTGCAATGAAAGCCCTACAAGGTGAAGTCCCCCTCTTGCTCCTCACAGAGCCATTGCAAGCCTCCAGCTAGTCATTTTTATTTAACTGACTCTTTGATCCACCCATGACCGGGCTTGGTGGGATCTGCCAGGCTGAGCCAGGTGGACTACGCAAGCGGCAGATATACAATTTCTCTAGGTTCATTATTTCAGGAGATCAGAAAGATCCATCATTTTGATTTCTCTGCAGTTTCAGAGAGAAAATGTTCCTAGTATTTAAAGCCATCCATGGAACAGGCTCCTCTTATAACTAGCATCTCTACCAGCCACAGCAGTTATTAAGAACACAAGAAGATGATTTGAAGGTGACTTGGGCTGACAGAAACCAGCCTTGTTTTCCCCTCACCCCAGGCTCAGAGGTCAGGACATAGTCCCATAAAAGAGAAGCAGACCCAGAGCTCAGGGATCCCAGAAACACCCCCAATCCCAGCTCTTTGGCACCTCTTTCCCACCACAGGCTGAGCCATGTTCACATCCTCTGCCCTCTAATCTGATGGTATTAAAACAACCCAAAACAGCACTTGTGCAGGCCGAGGAGGAAGGATGGGAGTGGTTTGCAATGATATATATTTTATAAACTCCTCTGAAGCATCACTACAAGGCGAGTTTTAGTAATGCATTTAGTGTATTTACAACCAGTAAATAGCAGTCAGCAGTGGGGAGACCGTGTCTTCTCCAAACAGGAGCAAAACTCTGGATGGTTCCTCCCAGCCACCAGGCTTTTTAGAATAAGAACACTGCTTTTCGGCATTTTTGTTTTGTTTTTTTTTGTTTTCTTTTTTCTTCTTTTTTTTTCTGAAGGATCTCACACCACTTTGCCAAGCCTCCTCTATTGCCGCTCCCCCTCTATAGAGAGACACACTTAAGAGGGAGGAGAAATTTAGTCAACTCTAAGCAGAGAGCAAATTGCAAAACTGGAGATATATCTGGAGATATATATAACTGGAGATCAATATCTTATCTTTCATTGGTGTGCAAAGCTTCTTACAAAGTTTCCATTGTGTTTTCAGTGCTGTTAGGCAATGAATCCTTCATTTAAGGGCTCTGAGAGATACACCCTGACTCCTATTCCAAGTGTCCCAGGGGGACAAACACCACGGCACTGCACCAGGCCCTGGGTTCCTCCAACAGCCGCTCACCTTCCTATCTGTGCCAACTGACCCAGCGCGGCAGGAGGAGGTGAGCCGGGATGACGGCTGGAAACCAGCACGGGGTAGCACAGCTGAGCCCCGACCATGCCATCACAATACTAACATGGTTAGGTGGCCTTTCAGATCTAGTCAATGCCCCAGCTTTCTTGGGCAAGAACTCTTTATTCTGATTAGAGTGGAAGATGCCACAGAATGTGTTTTTATGGCCTAGCAAACCATGTCACTCTCAGCCTGCTTCCTTCCCATGTGCAGTTGGCCTGTGGCTATAACACAGCCTTTCGAAAGCAGTTTCCCCCTCTGTAGATATCCCTGATGCGTCCTTGTGCTGTCCTGCAGCGCTGGGAGGGAGCTCTTCAGGAAAGCTGTGCTTACCCAGCTCATGGATCCAGCACCAGGTGCAAATGCTCCTCAAATTCAAGGCAAGATGCTGGACTTCAACAGAAGCTGCATCAGATCTTATTTTAGCTGTTCTGACATACAGTAAGATTTGGTGTCAAATATCATTATAGGCTTAGGGCACATCAGACTGCAGACCGTTCCCCGCAAGGACTTCATGTCTCCAAGTCACATTTTCACATGTAGCAATTACTTTTCATGCTTCTCTATACAAATATCTAAATTGCAGTGCTGTGATTTTCAGTCCTCCAGCCACTTCAAACACACAAGCTACACCGGGTGATTGTTTTTGTGTTTCTGCAAGAGCTATTCAAATCTTGCTCTATTAAAATCCTGCTCTTGAAGTTATATTTTCTGAGGACGTCATCTGGTTATCTGGAAACCAGACAGGGTGACCTAACTTCCTGAAAGCAAAAAAAGGCAATCTGGGGAAAACATCGTGTGCTGGGTTTGATGGTGTGTTTGGTGATGTGTATGGCCGGGTCAGCTCTGCCTGGACACAAGCTTCAGGGGTGGAAACAAGGGCTAGAGCAGACTGCTCAATCTGAGGAGTAAAAAATGGGGAAGGGGATTTGCTTGCCCTGGCCGTGTGCTGCAGTCAGGGAAGCACCCATTAGTGGCTTTGTCAAGGTTGGTCCCAGTCTGCTGCAATGGCAATACCCTCCTGCAGCACTGGACTAACCTTGAAGGATCCCCCAAAGCTCCTCTGCAAACCTTGCCAAGCAGAAGATAAGCAGCAAGGTGTCCAGGAAGAGAAGATGTGGCCTCAATAACCCATTTCCACCCAAATCCCACACTTCCTGCCCTCTAGGATATCCTCCAAAAAGCAATGGATTGCAGCATCCATAGCCAGTCTCAGATCTGCCCACTACCCTGCTCAGTCTGGTCTACAACATTGGCACTCCAATGTTGAGAGACTGTGATGAGTCCAACTGTACTAATGCGGCATTAAGGACAAATTGATGATGACGCTGGTATTGTTCATAATGTGCAGAGACATTTCATGATACCTTCAGCCTGTGAGGACCTGGGAAGCTGCACCGAGTCCAGCAGGATGTTGCATTTCCATAAAACTTATAAGCAACAAGATTTAAATGAGTTGTCCCAGCTTACATTAACATTCAATTAGGAGATAAAAAAGAGAATGGGAATCTGCACTCCAATTTACCAAGTCTTCTAACTAAATGAAAACATCTTTTCGTGCACGCACGTGTAACGCCACCCTAAGAGAAGCTCATATTAAATCACACGCTTTCACGGCATGCTTGCTGGGCAGCTTTATGCAGCAAATCATTGACGTTTCTCCTGACAAAAAGCCTTTGAGCCATGGCAATTCCATGATGCTGAGGATTTTACAGTGAGACATCAAACTTACTGCGTGTGTGCAAAAGAATCCCCAAACCTGTGGCCACATAATGTCAGGGAAAGCATTTTCCATCTTGTTGTCCATTTATTCACCTGGCAGACAGATTTTCTGCTGTTCCCTTGTTATACCATCTGGAGCCTGGGCTCTCACAGGTCTCTGCTATTTCAAGCACCTTCTTCACAGCAGGATATCCCCATAGGTAGAGTCCGTCCCTGTCAAATCCATTTGTTTCAACAAGAGCACCTTGAAAGCTGATATTCACAAACCACATCATCTGCTCCTTCAAACACAGAGGACAGAACTTCAGAATGTCCCATTCATAGATGGAAATAGGAATTTGATTCTATTGCAAGATGAGCATTAGCTTTCTCCTAAATCACTGTGGTCAATGTGATTATTGCTACTGCTGTCACACAGTAGGATTTAAGCCAACTAGATACCATTTCTTGCCTTCTGTAGATGCCTAAATAGGCAGTCATGGCTTTGCAGGCTGCTGTGTGCCCAGCACCACCCCGAGTGAGCACCCACCATCCTCGGTCTCTGCTCCCTTTGCTACATGTGTGCATTTATCCGAGTGGTGCCAGCAAACTGGTGGACAGAGCATGCAGGAGAGAAGCTAAAAAAAATAAAAATAAAAAGTAATTTCTGCAGGGTTAAGTGTTATATATATATTGCCTATGTTATATATATATTGCCTATGTTATATAAACATATTTGCTTCTCTTGAAGATCAGGTTTGGGTGCTGCGAGTTTCACTGATGGAAGGTGAATACTGCAAAACCTGGAAGTTAAACTTGTGTTGCAACATGATTTATTGGGGGTTGAAACAGCCGCTTCATTTGCTAGACAGAAATCAAGTCAGTGCTTTCTGCAGAGAGCTGAACTCCTCCTAAGCTAGCAGTCCAAGGGGGGAGTTATAGAAAACGTGAGGTATTTACCTTGATACTAAGAAATGGGTTCTTGCAGAAGGTTCTCCGGGATTGATCCGGGAAGCTGCTCTTGGTGGCAGTGGTTGTCATTCCGCCAGGTCTGTTTGATCCGCCTGCCAAAATAAATCATTCAGCACAATGCCAGCTGACCCACATGAATTTGCTTTGCTCAGCACAACAAAATCCAGTCATGCTTTGCAAACGCCCCCACAACAGGCGTATGGTCACAATAACGAATTGTTAATTATTCATGTTTTCCTTTTCTCTTAACACTTCCCTGCTGCAAAGCAACATGCAAAACACTAATGACCTAATCACTGGGGCATGGGTGAAGGCGAGGTTAGAGTTATTGGAGGAAAGTTAAGAGCTTAAGAATTATCAACCACTTTACCTGACAATTATTTTACTCCACAAACAGCTTGAGTAACGAGTGCAGGGACATTCACAGGTGACACAAAAGTAGGAGTAGTGGCTGATACCACTGAGGGCTGCGGTGCAGTGCAGAGGGACCTGCACAGGCTGGAGAAATGGGCACAGAGGAACCTCATGAAGTTCAACAGAGAGAAGAGCCGGGTCCTGCATCTAGGGAGGAAAAACCCCATGCACGAGCACAGGTTGGGGATGACCTGCTGGAGAGCAGCTCTGCAGAGAAGGACCTGGGCATCCTGGTGGACCATGAGCCTCCAGTGTGCCCTGGTGGCCACGGGGGCCAATGGTCTCCTGGTCTGCAGGAGGCAGAGCAGGTCAAGGGATCCTGCCCCTCTGCTCTGCCCTGGGGAGGCCACGTGTGCAGCGCTGGGACCAGTGCTGGGCTGCCCCGGACCAGAGGGACGTGGAGCTGCGGGAGGGAGTCCAGCGAAGGGCCATGGAGGAGACGGAGGGGCTGGAGCAGCTCTCCAGAAAGGCTAAGGAATGTGGGATTGTCGCTCCAGGTGAGCCTGCTTTGAGCACAGGGTTGGACCAGGCGATCTGTAGAGATCCCTGCCAGCCCCTGTAATCCTGCGATTCTCTGATAATCCTTTCAATACCTGTAGGAGGAAGGAGGGCAATTTCTACTGTCCCAAGAGATGGGACTCTCTGATTACTCTGACTGCCTCCTTTGCATCTTTGAACCACAGACCCTCTTGGCTTATTTTTGACGGGTATCAGCTCCATACCTGGAACAATCATCCCAGACCATGATCCTTTCCCAAATCCTACCACAAGGAGCATCCTATGGTCTTTATATAGTGCCTGGAGTGGACTCTGGTCACCATCATGCTGGTGGAAATCTCCTTGGGCTTTGCACTCCTTCCATAGTAAGAAGCTTCAGAGACTCCATAGGAGACTCCCTGGTTTTCTAGACACAGCTGAGACCAGGATTCGGCCTCCTTTTGCATTATATCACACCAGTGTCTTAGCTTTCTAGATAGGTTTTGCAATATGCATTACACAGTGACACTGGTTTTGAAGGTCAGTGCTATAAAAGGACAGAAAAACCTACATCCATGAGATGGAAAAAAGGCTTAAAAGGAAAACCCAGCTTAGCTCTGAAATTCTGCCAGAGCAGTCCCTGGGCCAAGGGACCTGCCCAGACATGAAGATCCCAGCGAGGTTAGGCCCGTTTCACTAGTTGTGACCACGTGCAGATTTGCTGCCAAGCGTTCTCATGGTGACTTGCCCAACTGCCTTCCCAAGAGCTGCTGCGAAATAAGGATGGATCTAAAGCGGCACCCCATCCTCTCCCTCCTTCCCTCCCCATACTCCAAGCTCCATCCTCCTTTAGCACCAGTGGCATCCGAGAACTGAAGGATTTGCTGTGTTTTGAGTTCCCAGACCTCCTGCCTGGGACCTGGTACATTTTTTGGTGGCGCATTAAACCCGTCAGGCTTTAGCATGTTGTTCAGTGCTCTCTAATAGACGTTTCCACCTCAGCGAGTGCAGCATCTACAAGCTCTACAGCAAATGGGGTGAAAGGTTCTATGCTATTGTTTATTTTGTGTAATTCTATTTCCCCCACAACCGGCAGCTGTAACCTGGAACAAATTAGCAATTTACTGGCTGATGTCTGTTCTAGCAATAAAGAGTGTCTTAACCATCTCATACAACCCTCCGCAGAGGAGAGGCAAATATGGACGTGGAAACCTGTGTGCTGCCCAGCTACAATCCACCGCATCCTTTGCGAAAAGCAATCGCTGCCCTCAGCCCCGTTTCGAGAGATGAGATAGCGCAGCCATGAAATAGAGGATGGGATCGATAAAGCAAACTCAGCCGTAAATTAAAGCAGCCGTGAAAAGCTGCTCCGAACCCCTGGAGAGCTCAGCAGCGCCGCAGCCGACGCAGCCGTCTGTCTCCGGGCGGACCGCGGTGTCCGATGCTGCTCGTCTTGGGGAGCAACGCTGTGATTAATTATTTAGAGCTGCTGGGTTTGCTGGCAGCGCCGAGGCCTCTCCGAGCCTCAGAGGTGACACTAAAGACATGAGCTGAGGTGCCGAAGGAGCGAGGGAGGAACCTGAAAGGAGCCCAGGTTTCCAGGATTTGTCATGTCCGTGGAGCTGTTGAGCACCCAAGACTCAATCTCTTGCTTTCCTGCGTTACCTGTTTTAATGTATTTGCTCATCACCAGGGAAGATGCAGTAAATTAGATCTGCAAACACTGTGAATGCTGTGATCCGCAAGGGTATTTTGCTCACCCTGCCTACCCCTTCCAGGCCCAGGGTTCAGTTATGGGCATCTTCTACCCCTTCAATGGGTACACCTGGATTAAGTCTACCATTTTTCTTGAACAGGTTTGCACCCTTGGCGGCTCTACTTTCATAAAACGGTTAAAAAAAAATGGAGCGTGCTTCCTCTTCCCCCTGGGTGTTTCTTCAGGCAAAGAAGAAGCTGCATTGGCTGCTGGCAGCCAAAGGACAAGGGGGCATGGTTCTGCCTTCATCCCACCATGCTCTGACCTTGCTTTTGTCTAGGGTTCCTACTTGCACTTCAGTGCCCACCCTAACATGGGCATCCTCAATGTGGGGCATCCTCAATGTGGGGCAACCTCAACGCGGGGCATCCTTTACATGAGCAACCTCAACGTTGCTTGTCAGACACGGAGCGGGGACGAGACACTGGAGAGGAAACGCTCAGGAGATACCTGAAATGCTGCCGGCTTAAAAACAGGAGCAAAGTGCTGGACTTGGATCCTACTTCCTCATGACGCCTCGCGATCGCATTTGGGGCTCAGCCCAACCGTGGCATGCCCAACCAAGGCCACGCATTGCAGCAGCGGGGCCGTTCCCAGCGCCGCAGGGGAGCAAAGGGTGCTACTGAGGGACTTGTTTACTCTTCCGTGCTGCAGGAGTCAGCTGTGGCTGTAGGAGAACTTGGTTGCGAACAATAACGCAAGAGCTGAGCAGCTGCCACGGCCCTCCCTAATTGCTTACACAGCCTCGCGCTCCCAAACCGCGGAGCGGCAGCTCCTGCCTGCCCCGTGCGCAGCTCCTGCCTCCGATTTAAAGCTGCATTGCAAGGGGAAGAGCCGCGAGTCCGCCCTCTTGCATGGCACCGAGATTATGGATTATGCTGCAGGCAGAAGCCGTGCTAAGCCAAAGGGCAAAACATTTTGCTTGGTTCCCAGGGTATGGCAAAGGGAGTAGCAGAGGCTTCTCGCAGCTGCAGATGAGTAAGTTCTTCCCTAGGAGAATGTTTTGCAAGGCCTTGTCACAGGCAACAATTACAAGTTTACAGGATTGCAGGCAAGGAAACAAGCCCAGGTCTGTTAGAAGAGGCTCTCATGGTTGCTGTGCAAATGCAGTGAGGCTGCAGGCTCCACCAGCACCAGAATCCAACGCTCTTGCTCCAAGTGGAGACGTTTCAGGATCATGATGGTGAACAGCTGGCTCACGGGAGAGCCTCAGCATCACTTGCGGACACCAGCCCTATTTCAATTAACTAAATGAGAGCAATTAGGCTGTGTTTGCGCAACACACCGTGTTTATATAATCAGTTTAATGAGAGTCACCTGTTGTTATCTGCAAGCTTGGAGGGAGCTGGGAATCCTGCCTTGAGACTCACTAAAGGATGGGCTGTGGACCAATGTGTTCCTGAAGGATTTCTCTGTGCTGCTTTTCATTCCTGTGGGCAAATAGCTAGGAGACTGTCCCAGAACCTACTCTAGCCAGCCCATAGTGAGGTGTTTCCATGTTGATCCTGGTTGATCAATGGGCTGGAGCACTGAGGTAGACAACTCAAGAGAGGTAGAACCTCCTGTCCTTGCTCCTGGCAAGACACTAACCATGAGAACATGGCAGCTTAAGCCCTGTTCCCTGAGCTGCTGGTCTGTTTCTGACCAAAAAGATGAGCTTGTCTGATGGGGAGATGGGGAGGGACCTCTAAGAAACCCTGCAGCGCAGTAGGGAGTGCTCAGGTGCTGGCAAAGGTGCTGTGTTTCTCCCCAAATTGCCGCTTTCTCTTCCAACGGAGGTGCCTTCGCAGGTGGACTGTCCTTCTCCAGTTCTGCACTGATGGAAAGCGCTGTGGGTGACGCTGCTTGAACAGGGTTCAAACTAGATGCTGTGGCTCCACCAGCAGACATTACTCCAGCTGCTACCGATATGGTGTTTTTTTTCCCCCCCAGAATCAAGTTTGCTCCACATTTTTGGCCATGGGGACCTGAGTTGCATCATCCCCTCCTCCAGCTGGAAAAGCAAGACGATGTGGGCACAAAGAGACACAGCAATGCACTTGGACATGTCAGGAGGCCAGTCCCACACAAACTGATGTGTTCAGGCTATGAGAACCTATTGCCATTAATTATAACCTTGCTTCCTTGATGTCTCAGCCTATTCCAGTGGCCGCACGAGCTAGAGGCATGCAAGACCTGGAGAGGGGCCAAAGAAGGGGCTATGCTCTAGGGAACAACCCTAGAGTTTGCCCAGAGATTGGCCGAGCAATGCTATAAGTCTCTTCATCGCTGATGAAGATGCCCCACTTGCCCCTGAGCAGTCCTCAATTTGGCACTGGGGTGTTTGAGGGCCAGCAGAAGTGCCCCAATCCCTCTGGTTGCTCCAAGACCTGAGCAATGATCCCGGCTCCAACAGCAGGAGCCTGGGCTAGGTGACACGAGAGTCCCTTCCTGATCCCCAGGACATAGATGTCTAGTAGCACATTTATTAATAGCAGCACAGCGCTTGTTAGCTGAGCAAGGAGAAGCATGCACAGGGCTCAGCAGAGCTTGAGTAAATAACAGAAAATGTAACACAGCAAATTAAATCTCAGCAGGGGAGACAAAATGACAACAAATATCCCATTATCTGTCTTCCTTCTGCCAAATTTCCTGGTAATTTATATTCACCGGAGGTGAAACTGGGGTAGCGTCAGATGTACCTATGTATGAGGGTGCCTGTGTTAAATGGGAAGGTGATTTGGAAAAAGTGAGTGAAAAAAATGCTTTATAATACCATAGAAAGGGAACGATGTCGTGCACACATCATTTCCTCCCTGGGAACAGATTGAGAGATAAAATGGACGCGTGGATCTGCACCAAAGCTACTTCCATCTGAGGCCAGCAGACAAAAAGAAAGTGAAAATGAGCTCTGTCTGACGCAGTGATTAATGGGGAATGTGACGGCGACGACACATTGCAGAGATCCTGCAAGAAGCAAAGTACGAGGAAAGAGGAAAGCTGGGATGAAACCTGTGAAACGCAACTGCGGGCACGGAAGCACCAGAGCTTCACCTTGGGGCTGCTCTGGGTGGTTTCCAGCGCTCCCAGCCACCCCAGACCATCTGGGCATGGCCAAGTCCTCCTTCCCCTTCCAGCAGGGACAGAGCTGGAGCTGCATGTCCTGCAGAGCAAGGACAAGATCCAGCCTGTGGAGACCTCCTGGCCAAGGACTTTGTCCTGAAGCAGAGGTCCTACAAGAAGGGAGACCCTCCCTGGGTCTTCATGCAGAGACAACACACCCTTTGACCTCCCCAGCTCCTGCCCTTGTTTCCTTTGGACATTTGCAGCCCCAGGAGCTACAGATTCGCTGGTGCTGGCAGCAGGCAAATGCAATTTGGTCCAAGGGCATCGGACTATGCAAAACTCTCATGGATATGTTGAGCTTTGCTTGCTATTGGTAATATTTTATGAATAAATGGTTATTGTCCCCCTCTGGATAAACCTGCATTGCAGCTCCCAATCCATAACTGGGAGGAAACCAGTTGGGTGTTGCAGCAAGGTGATGCCTCGTGTCCTTGCTCAGGATCTTCTGCTCTAATACCTATGTGTGAAATATTCCCTGCTCCAAGCAGCCCAAAAGTCAAGGGCTGGATGAAGAAAAGCACAAAATAAAGTATATAAACCCTTTCTCCAGGGGCAACAACGCTTTCCACTGGATATGGCCCCAGTTCAGGAGTGGGACAGAGTGGGACAGAATGGAAGCTTGGAGGAAGGTAAATCCCTAAATCCCAAGCTAGATTTTTCCACTCTGGGACTTTATGCACCATACACAATATCCTGAATGTTTTTTTTTTCTCCCCTGTGTACTTCGCTGCTGCTAAAACAGGAGTGAAAAATGAGACAAAGATCAGGGTTTTGCTGGGTACTGCTGAAGAGGGACAGGAGTCTGCAGTGCCATTTGCAAGGAACTGGAGGAAATGCAGGAAAAATGGGTAGGGGAAAGACAAGAAAACAGAATCCAAGAGGTCTCCAGCATGGTGGGGCACAGACCTCCTGGCAGAAGTCACCTTTTCGAAGGAGAAGCTGTTGCAAAGCAGAAAATGCTTCAGAAACAGCGCAGGTGGTGCAGAAATCCTTGCACCTTGTACAACCCTCTCTAGCAACCCAGAGGTTGTTTCCATCTCTGACTTGTATAAAAACCCCAGGATTGCACATCGGTGCATCAGCAGGATTGCACCTGGGCACAAACTCATTTATTTTCCATGCAGATGCTTATCCAGCCTGTTCAAGGATTTTTAAATCCCGCAAATGCAAGGCAGGGAAAATGCTGCTGCAGGAAAGCAAGTGGGAGCAAACCGCAGCAGATGAAGCTCGAGACTTCCCCAGGGCTGCAAAAAACGCAGGGCTCAGGGGTTATAAATACCCATGGAAGGAAATGCTGCGGATGGGAGCATCGTCTTGTGCCAATGGGTCCCTGCAGGCTGCTCCCTGTCTCCCCAGGGAGTTAACTCATCCTGGGCTTTCCTCCCAGGGTGGATCTTGCTGCCTGACATTTCCCCCCATGCAACATCCTCGTCCTTGCTCCCAGACGCAAGTTTCCTGCACCACTTGTTGCATTGCAGTTGCTCCAAGCAGCAGTGATTGGAAAGCGTGGTGGCCGGCACATCCCAGCATTTCCCAGCACGACACCGGGACCCATCCGCTCGGCTGGAGCACTGTAAGGGTACTGCAAACCAGCAAGGAGGATATGGACAAGCGGCCAAGGCACAGTGGCACAATGAGCCTCCTAAGCTAAGAGAAACCTCAATAACTGCAGCAGCAACAGGTTTTTCAGCCTCTGTTGCAAATTGTGAGCACATTTTTTCCCCCCTGAAGCCATTGATCCAAGGAAAAATGCAACAGGAGAGGGGAGAGATGAGTGGCACTGATTGCAGCAGCCCTGGGCTGCAGTGGGGCAGGGTGGCAAAGGGTTTTGCTCCGTCTTGAACCCTCTCCTGCAACTGGATGCTGCAGGTTTCTCTGAATTGGGAGAAACTCAGCTCTTTGCAGTCAATTTGGGGTGATTTCACCTTGAATGGGTGCAAAGCCAGAGCTGTCTGGCGTCCCTGCTCCATCAGGTTAAGTTTGCAGATGTGCAAGTAAAGGTTCACCCCTGCAATGCTCCCCAAGGGCCAGGGAGAAGCAGTGCGGGGCGAAAAGCAGCTTTGCCAGAAGAGCAGCTGCAAACGCATCAGAGAAATCAGCCCCGCAGCCTCTGGGTGAGCTACGGGGCTGTGGCGTGAAAGAAAATCAGCATTGCTGCTTAATTGGAAAGAAAGCGGATGAAATAAAAAACTGAGAGTGGAGAGGAAGCAGCAAAAATGCATGTGCAGAAAGAACATTTGTCATTGCACCTTTTTGGTTTTTTTTTTTTTTCCATTTTTTCCCCTCTAATTTTTTCACGACCAGAAAAAAAAGCAGCTCCCCAAATCAAGATGATTCAAGGAGTCCGTGCAAAACAAGCGGCGCGAGAAACAACAGCGATGCAGTCAGGGGGACAGACGGACATTTCCCACCGCAATACTCACAGTTTCAGGACTCGGTCCTGCCGCTTGGGTAGGGAAAAAAGTTTTGGAGCCGCCCGCGAGTGCTCTGGCCATTTGGGACTTTTACTTCCCGGCCCGGAGATGGGATGGGTGTGCGGAGGTGGGGCTTAGCCTACGACTTCAGAAGCCGGAGAGGATTTATAGCAGCAAAGTTCGCAATGGTTTTCAACAGGATTTTCTAGTTTTCCAACGAGAAAAAAAGTTTCAAGGGTGCTGTTAGGGTTGTTCACACAGCGCTTTGCAAACTGCTTGCAAAGCCCAAGCACGAACTGACCTCCACTTTGCTCGGTTGCCCCCTCATTCCACGTGAGGGTCTTGTCCCTCCGGGGTTTTTCCTATTTCCAATTTATCCACTTTTGAAGATGGTTTGGGAGTTTTGCCAGGGAGTGTTTGTTTATGTGACCCCACGTTGGCTGTTTATTTTTAAATTACTTTCCTGATTAGGAGAGAATAATTTTATTCCAATCATTAAGGAATTGCAGATAAGAGACAGAGGGATTAATGCATGGGCAGCACCAGTTAAGTCTGTCAAAGGAAAGCCAAGATTTCGCACCCTGGGTTCCTGTTGGTGCTGTGGTGGTTTCGTTGCATCTGGGCTCAGTGGCGGCACCGAGAACTTTCCTGACTCCCAGGGATATTCAGAGCAGCTGAATTTTTGCATGTGGTGCAAAAGAGCAGGGAGGGAAGAGATTTAGCAGAGGGGTGCAGAGCTTGCAAGAGTTCAGGTTTGCTGGTGCTCTAGAGAGCTACAGCCACTGTCTGCTCCCTTGGGAAGGAAGGAGGTGCTGGGGATTATTAACATGGAAGGGGGTTTTGGTTGGATTACAGACCTCAGCGCATAGCAGACTTCTCAGAAATTGGTAGCTTTGCACTGACAGCAACCCAGAGAGGGGTCTCCCTTTTGGGGAATGAGGCAAAATCAGCCCCACGATCCAAGGTCTGGCAGCTTTGGGATGCTCCAGCCTGGGGGAAAAGGGTCTGGAGCGCTGGCCAAGGCATCTGGGAAGGGAGCCATCCTTGGAGTCACCTGCCAGGCTCCATCCAGCCCTCCTGCTCTTCCCCTGCTGTGTTTTAGGGGAAGGTTATCAGCTGCCTGTGCAAAAGCTCCTCAAGTAATAATTAAAAACGTTTTGCTTTTAGCTCTGGCAGGGGAGAGGCTGAATGGGCACGCTCAGAAATCCTGCTCGCCCAAGTGACCCTGAGCCGTCCTCGCCGGTGCGGCTGCGTCAGGCAGATAATGCGCTGCGGAGAGAATAAACTTTATCTGCTCACTTGGGCTCCGCCGTGTCTCCGGAAGGACTTGCTGCGTCTCACAAGATTTATTAATAATTTTGCAAGTGCATAAACTGCTTTATTTCTGGAAAAGCTTTTCCAGAGAGGCTGTGGGCATCCAAGCCAGGACGTGGAAAGCGGGGTGGGATGGACGGGTCCTTGCGGGCTCCACACGGCCTCCAGCCTCAGATACTGCATGCAAGAAGAGCACCATCTATTGACTCCTGGTCTCCAGTGCCACCAGCCTCCTTGCTCCAGTGAGGCTGTGCAAGCGCCTTCCCACCTTGCAAGGAGGATGCTGAAGATGACGCATCTACTGGCACCGGTGGGTACCACGCTGGGTTGCCCCTGGGTCCAAGGGGCAACTCTTGCAGGCAACTGTCCCATCCCTGCCTTGTCCTTTGGGAACAGCTTCCCATAGGACAAGGAACCTTTCATTGCCCGCTGTAGTATTTCACACGTCTGGCTGCATCCCTGCAGTGTGAGCCGGGGTTTTGCAGCAGGTGAGCAACCCTGCGGGATGCTCAGACTTATTTCACATTTCATGGGGCGAGATGGGGAAGGGCAGGCAGGAGAAAAGACTCTGTGTTAGCACTTGGTCCTGCTGAGTAGAGCCTTGTGGCCTCCCTGCGTGGTACCAGCTCCTGCCCGCTGCTGCCACCAAGCGTTTTTCTGCAGATATTTTATGGTTTTATTTTATATTGTAGCTATTTTTGTAGCTGGGGTGCATTAGCAAGTGTCTCCAGCAGGTCAAGGGAGGGGATGCTGCCCCTCTACTCAGCCCTGGTGAGGCCTCACCTGGAGTCCTGTGTCCAGTTCTGGGCTCCCCAGTACAAGAGGGATGTGGAGCTGCTGGAGAGAGTCCAGCGCAGGGCTAC
>VZSV01000049.1:229532-251300 GCA_013398735.1 Nothocercus julius | reverse complement strand
GAGATCTTCCCAACCCGCTTGGACGCAGTCCTGAGCCACCTGCTGTAGGTGACCCTGCGTGTGCAGGGGGTTGGACTAGATGATCTCTAGAGGTCCCTTCCAACCTTAAGCATTCTATGATTCTATGATTCTATTTTGCCTCTCTAGGCCATGCAGGGCACTCACTCATCTCAATGAAAACCTGTTTGCAGCAAGAGATGGCAGGATTTACCGTGTGTCTGGGGCTACAGGAGGAGCCCGTGCTGCAAACGGGATTCACTTCCACTTGCGAGGGTGAGTCTGATCCTCCCCCTACATGGGGACTAGGAAAACATCAGCATTGGGGCTAATGTTTTGCATGTGGGCCCTCCTGATATCTTACCAAATTAATTAGAGTAGCCTCAAAACCTAAGACAGGAATGTCTTGAATGCTGCAGGAACTGTTTGCACACATGGGATGTAGATTTTGTCCTTTGGTGGCAATGAATCCGTTTGCCTCTATATTTGAGGACCGCTTTCCCAGTCACCGCTGCACGTGGGAGCGGGATATTGATAGCTTGTCTGCAGAGCAGATGTCGTTTTGGGTGATGTTCTTAAGAGGAAAACCTAGGAACTGAGGCAAAAGCACATCCTGAACTCGTGGTTCCCTTTCCTGTCCTTTGACCACAGGGCTTTCCTTCCTGTCCTGCAGAAAGAGGAATCTCGCAGGCCGTGCAAACACAATGAGAAGTCCCCTCGCCGCTCTGCTCATGACCCCTCACGTTAAATGCTTCTGTAACAGCAGAAGGATGTTTTGTGGTGCACATGCAGCTGAAATTTGGGTTCCCGTAAATGGTCAGTGCTGCGGAGACACATGGGTGGTCAAGTTGCAACAGAGACGTTTCAACACCCATAGAAACAGCTGGAGACAGGCCAAGAGAAATCCTGCTCTGGGTGAAGGAAAGCAACAGAAGGGGGAAAAAGTGCAACTTTTCCCCCATTTAATTCTTCAGAAACTGCCACGACCTTCCCTTGGGCATCCACTTGATTTGTGTCGTCTTTTAGCCAGTGTTTGGCTGCTGGGTGGGAAGTCTTCCCATTCCTGGCATGGGAATGTTGTTAGGACTAGCACAGAAGGAGCGATGTTTCCTGCAGGATTTCCTTGGGCTCGAACGTCCTCCAGTGAGGGATTAACACCACAATAGGAGCCCACTTGGGCTCGGATCGCTTGTTGTACAAGACGACTTCTTGAAGAGTTGCTCTCCTAGGCAGTTGGCTCCATGGGGAACTGGTGTCAGAGAGACTGGGATTTTTAGGCTGCAGATGCTGGTAATCCAGTCAGAAAAGCAGGCTGCAAAATGCATGAGTCTTCAGTCGGGCCCGTATTTTCACACCCCGGAGCAGCTGAACTAGCCTAAAGGAGAACTATGCAGAGAACAAGAAGGCAGCAAGAGAAGCAGCTGCTTTCCTTTTCTCTCGGCACCATTAAAAGGAGCAAATCCCACAAGTCTGAGCATCCTGGAGAAGACATTCTTTCCCGAGCAAAGGATACGCAGCTGGGCGAGCTCTTCTGTGCACTTGGCAGTCCCCCTAGATCTGTTCTCAGGGTGCCTCCAAGCTCTGCTTTTTCCACGGAGCCTGCAAGCAGATGCAAGTTAACAGCAGTGATTTCCAGAGGCTTAATCCATAGCAAATCCATGGCCTGAGAGTGGCCACCACGAGCCCTGGTGATGTGATCCAGGCTCTAAGGGGGAGATGAAACCATTTTTCCCTGCTCCCAAAAGCCTTTTCCATCCATGCTTAGAGTCATTTTTAATTGCTTGTAATGACCCAGATGCTGATTGCACAGCTATGAGGACGGGAAGAGTTGTTCCGAGGAAGGATCTTACTGGAAAGTCATTAGTTACTTAGATGGTGAAGTTCAGTGCGGGCACTGCTGGATGCTCAATTATTGAAAGACTTCCTGCTCCTTGTAAGCCCTAATAGTTTGAAGTGAATCTTTACGTGATATTATATGTAGAAATACCTAGGAAAAAAACAAACAAACAAAAAAACCCAGCCCTTTATCAGCCCTCAATCCAAATATTGACAGTTTCTCTAAATTATTTTGATATGAAAAAAAAAAAACACAAATTGTCTTCTTGTAGACCTGGGTGGGGAACTATCATGGTCCTCACTGTCCGATGAGCCATGTGGCTGCTGAAGAGCAAGATAGAAAAGCTAAAACTTAAATATAGTGCATTTTGTCTACGCTAATATAGACAAACTAAAATAATAAAATAAAAATGTAATAAAATAATACATAAACAAATGCTCGCGTAACTCTAACGACTGCCTTCTTCCCTTGCTCACCACTATCCTCATTTTTCTCTTGGGGCAATTTTGTGAAGACTTTTGCCATGAGCTATCAATAGAAATATAATCCTACCAAGCTGAGAGACCCTGTCAAAACTAAAAGGATGAGAAAGCATTTTAGTTGGTTTCTGTAATAGAAATATCATGGGAAGAGAAATCCAGACTCTGTGACACAATAGAAAACAAAGTATTTGTTTGGGTCAAAGTCATTTAAAAAAAAATAATTCTGACATTACAAAATAAAAGCCCATCTGGGAGCATTTCATTTAAAAACCCGTGAGGTGGAGAAGGAGCATCCCTTGAGAAAAGCAGCCCTGGAAATAAATGAGATATGAAAACCCTTCTGCACAGAGAAGCACTTAGGCATTTCGTTCCCTGCAATGCTACCAGCTGGATAGCTCGGAAACTGGAGCGCGTTGCTACAGCTGCAAGGATGTGGGAACGACAGACTTCCCCAGCGGACGCCAAGGCAGCATTCCCAAAATCCCGGCGGGGCCCCATCTTTGGCAAAGCACTGGAAGTGGCTGAGTCTTGTACCATGGTGCTGCAGGAGAGGGTCTGCGTAGGGGAACCGGAGACAAAGGAAGAGGGTGATGGGTCAGTGCACCAAACGTCCCCAAGGCTGGGGCATTAATGCAAGAAGCGTCCCCGCTTCCAGCTCTTCCTATCTGCTCCTAATGCAAGAAGTGGGGACAAGAAGTGCAATGCAATAATTTACACAGCTGGAATGTTAATATAAAAAGGAGAAACCTTTTTGGAAAGAACAGAGGATTGCGACGCTCCATTGTGGAGGTACAGATTTGTCCTGAGGTTTAGCCCATGGCCAGTGGTTAGTCCCAGGAAGATCTATATGAGATGGGAGAAGAAAGCAAATGTTCCTGCATGGGGTCTACTACAGTCATGAAGGTTAGGTGGGCGAAGCTTCTGTAGGCAACTAACAAGTTCATCAAAGCTGGAGTTTCAGAAATGTGGGATTTTATCTGGCGATGGAAGTATTAGGAAAGGACTGCCTGGGTCAGGACATGGAGGTGAGGATGGACCCGACCACAGTGGATGTCAACAGTGCACACTGCTGCTGAGCCACTTGCTGAGCTAGCCAAGGTAGAGAAATAGGTAGAGAAATATCTCAACACAGATATCTCTCCGGCGAAGACAAGGAATCTGCCCAGGATCAGATGTTGGCACCGCAGAAAAATGGATAGAAAGGGTTACAAGAGCGTGATGTGGCTCTCGGTGTTTTCAAGCCCCATGAAGCCCAGGGAAGAGCTGCTCTCCACTCTGTGGTGGTATCACCAGCCAACACTGTGAGCTGAGATGCTTAATGACTTTCTCACATCAGCATTTCCTAAAAGGTCAACTGCAGCTGCAAGTAGAGTAAACACTGGCAACGAAGGGGAAAGCAGAGCCTAGGATGATGAAAGAAAAAGTTAGAGAGTTCTTAGGCTGAGCTTAATGTTTGAAAACTGTCTGGGACTAATTTTAGAGGACTTCTTAGAGACGGGGTCATCTTCAGTACCAGCTTTGGAAAGTCATGGGGAACATATGAGACGTTGGAAATCTGGATGAGTAGCAGAAAAAAATAGCAAAAGGAGCTCAGAAAGCAGCCAGGAGCCACGTTAAGCTGCTGCCGGTGCCTGCTGGCGCCTTGCCATGCCAGGGCTGTGCTGTCTGTGTGCCCAGATAAGCCGAATTCACAGCCAGCTCTTGGGTGCACAGTGCCAACGTGACATTCTGCAGACTCGGATGTCTTCTCCTTCAGAGCCAGGTACCTTCTCCTTCTCCCTCAGAGCCAGAGCCTCCGAGTTTTAAGACTTTACTTATTTTATTTTTTTGCAAGTGATCTTCAGTTCTTGCAGCAAAGCCAAGTCACAGAGCGGAGTTTTTAATGATGGATAAGTCCCTCCAGCATCTTCTGGAGCAACCCAACAAATGAGTAATTAAGCCAAGGTGACAAGCTGACATGCAACGCCAGTGATCCCCGCTTTGCACAGACAGAGCCTCCCACCAGCAGGCTACGCGGCCGCTTCTCAGGTTGAGGTTAGCCATGGCTACATAGGGAAAATATCTTCCAGGCACAATGGTGCCTTCTCATTAAGCCAGAATAATTGGATTTTCTAAATGGGAAAGAGAAATGTCCTTGTCTGTATAATTATGCCCCTTGTGAGGATCAAGGAAATGTTGCAGGAGCAATTAAGACCAGAAGGACATCCATAACGCACGGGTCTGGCCAGCCAGCAGCCCACCTTGTCCCATGGGATGTCTCCAGTAGTTATCCCAAAAAGTGCAAGCCCAAGGAAAATACGGTGTGCATACTTACTCTTTGGGTTTCTATTTGATTGCAACTTGATGATTCCTGAGTGAGGACGGTATTTAGGTACTCCTCTTGCATGAATAGGCCAAGTCTTTGCTTGAATTCATGTTAACTTTTAGCATTCACAATATCCTGCAGGCAGGAGCCTCAAGGCTGCATTTTGAAGCACCCAAATGATGATTTCATTGGATGTCCACATAGATAAGTCAAAATGCCAATGTCTCACTGTAGGAATTCAGGCATCAAATGCGGGATTGGCAGGGCCCAACCAGCCCACGTCTCACTGGAGGGCTGGGATTAACCCACCCAAATGGAGATTTCTGCATCCAAGTAGCTCCTCTGGGCTTAGTGGAAAGCAAGGAGCACTCTGAGGATGTCATGATATGACCCAGCACTGGTGATAGCTGCAACTTTCATTTTCACAGCAAATTATATCAGTTATCTACATTTAACTGGGGATCCACAGACCAGCTCTTCTCTCCTCAAAGCCCCCACGAGCCCTGAGCTTGGCACCAACCACAGCAGGTGGCCAGAGAGTTGTTAATGGGGTGAGTGCCTGTGGCCGCTCACCACCCTAATAATTGCAGCAGAATGGTACAGCTTTAATGGGAAAGAGCAGGAATAGCCCTATCCCAAGCTATTTGACTCTGGGCTGGACAGAGGTAGGATGTGGCGATGATCCTCTCTCCAACACTGCTCATCAGCCTTGTTCCATGCACTGCATCAGAAAACTTCA
Organism: Nothocercus julius; assembly: GCA_013398735.1. Lineage (NCBI taxonomy): Eukaryota > Metazoa > Chordata > Aves > Tinamiformes > Tinamidae > Nothocercus > Nothocercus julius. The sequence goes on along the minus strand of VZSV01000049.1, from coordinate 245,940 downwards.
TGTCAAGGGGCCACAATTCCCGCTCTTTGGAGAGAGGTTTTGGTCACCGGAGATGGATGGGCAGGGTGCTCATCCCTGAGCACCAAGACCAGGTTTCAGGGAAGGTACAGCACATTGCGTTGTCCAAGCCCCATCTCTGGCTAGGCACAGCTGTGACAATCAGCTTCCCCAAATCCTTCCCTGTCACATCGTGCTGACGAGGGGTTGGACTAGATGATCACCAGAGGTCCCTTCCACTCCCAGTGATCCTGTGGCCACACACAGGATTTAAGAGTATTAACAGTGTTTAAGTGGGCCTGGAATTACACAGCTATGGTAAGAGCTAAGACAAGAAGGACCAGCTTTGGCTGGGCAGTCAGCTCCTGCTCTCTGGTGCCACTTGGATGTGGGGACATGCAACAGGACCGTCTTGGGTCCGGGAGGTGCTGGGGGAGCTGCGTGCCGGCTGTGCAACGAGGGCTCAGCCGGAGGGTGGCACTGCGAGAGCGGAGAAGGAGGAAACTCCTTCAAGCGGCGAGCCTGGAGTTTGCAAGCTCCTGGCGATGGAGAGCACCGAGCCCATCCCAACAGCGATCTCCGGAGAACCCCCTGCGCCGGGATGAAGCTCGTTTTGAGGAGTATCCTTGAGCCGAGGGAAATGCAGAACGCTGCGTTTAACTGAAACACTGGGCTATGCAAAAAGGGAAACCGAAGAGCAACTCTCTATTGCTACCGCACAGCAGATGTTTTGTGCGAACAAGCAATTTACGCACCTGCATGTTGGGTGGTGGGGCTCTGCTGAGTCCACGGCAGCACCCGTGCCCCCCATTTCCCAAGCAGTGCTTGCATCTGCTCTGCTCTTTGAGGTCACAGAGATGTCTGTGGATGGTGACAATTCATGCAGACTGTGCTGTGCCCCCGGCACAACAACCCGAGAACACAGCACCAGGGAAAACGCAGCTCAGAGCATCTCTCATCATCCTCCCTATTTAAAGGCGTGATCCTGTTTCTGGTGCAGAAAGTGGAGTGGTTTCTGCTTATTTAAGTTCTTGTAAACCCTTGTAGCATTGCCTGGTTGGTAGTGCGGGTGGAGGACTCCAGGAGCCTCAGTTCCACCCTTGTGGTAGGGTAGACCTGCTGGTTGTTCCAAGGGAATTCCCTTCTTTCTGTGGACCTCCTATTTCTCGGCTTGCAGTCAGGAGAGTGGTTGAGCAAGTGCTGCCCTTGGTGATGAATGTGGCTACTGGTGGTTGGAGGAGGTGGACATCAGGGTGCTGGGAGCAACTGGGAGCTGCACTTGGGGGTGGAAGCAAAGTATGAGGGTTTCTCTTGCAGTTACAAGGTTTAGGTTGCCAGCAAAATTTGTCATGAGCTGCAGACAGAGTCTGGGAGTGCTGATCATTCTTATGCTGTCCTGTCTTGGGTAAAATTTTCTACTTTGCAGCACAGTTTCAAAAGAAACTTCCCAAAATGTTTGGATGAATAAACAGCTAAACATTAAAACATCCTTGACGTGGGGCTTGGTTGCCAACACATGGTCATTCGCACCATTTGAGTGCTGGAGCAGCTTGCCCAGAGAGGTTGTGGAGTCTCTGTCTTTGGAGATATTCACAAGCCATCTGGATAAAGTCCTGTGAAATGTTCCTTAGGTGACGTGGTTGAGGAAGGAGTTGGACTAGATGGCTCCAGAGGTCCCTGGTGACCTCAGCTGTTCTGTGACTCTATGGTTTGAGCCTTTGAGTAGAGGCTTGGGACATCTAAAACAGGAGTGGGGAGACCCATGCCATTTTGTGTGGACTGCCAGAGGCCCGTGGCTGCCCTGGGTATCTCCGGCAGTACCAGACCACCGCTGTTGAATATGCATCTCATCATGAGAGAGCAGCGCTGACCACGCAGGAGCCAGCAACAAACATCTGATTGCAAAAGCTCCTCCAGATGAGAAAGACCCCTTAATTAAACAAAAATCCCCAGGAATGAGGTGTCTTCCAAGCTTGGTCCTTTGACCAAGCTCTACCTGGGCTTGGGCAGTCCACCCAAAGACCACTCGGGATGTCACAGGGTAATAGCCGCATGAGACTGGCTCTGTTCTGAGCAATCAGTGAGATTCTCACCCATTTTTAACTGGATACCTTAAGGCCAACACGAGGCTTGGAAAAAATGCAAGTGCCCCGAGAGGGGGAAGGTTGCATCCCTATGCTGTCCTTGTGTCCACCTCCATCCACATTTTAGGAAACGGGCACAGCTTACAGAGAGTTCAAGCGCTCGAGGGAAATGCATTGGTATGGCATCCAAGTCCTGTTTAGCTTTGCAGTTTATTAGCCCCGTCACTCACCATGTTCGCAACATAACCATTTATTCATCTTGTCTTGTTTAACTAGTTTATAAAGAATCGATCGCACACGCTTGGCGGAAATTGGATAACAGAGCAGTGACACCCAGCATTTTATGTGCGCAGAGGGAAATGAGACGTTTTTTCTGCCTCGGAATTCAGAAATTCAAAATTAATGCCGTGGTGAGTCATATTTCTCACTGGGGTGAGCTGGATGCATTAGTTTGAAGGCATTGTTTTGTTCCTATCTCAAATCCCTCGCATCTTGATGGGAGGAAGTGTGGCATTACGCATCTCCGGAGCCAGCTGCCAGGCAAGGCCACGGGGCCGGACAGGAGCAGCAGGTCAAAGGCGGATCTGCAAATCGCTGGGCAACAGGACCATCAACAGCGAAGGGACTTGCTTTTATGCAGGCAGTTTCTCAGTTGTTTTTATTTTCCCCGGGGAAAAAAAGAAAAAAAAAAATAACGAAATCAAGAGAGACAGAGAAAGCTATTACAAATAGAATCAATTTAGGAAAGTTCAGCAGAAATAAATTATTTTCTGGATTTTTTTTTCTCCTTAAGTGTAATATTTGCTGAAAATGAAAGCAGTATTTTCCAGTTTGGCAGATCTAGAAGAACTAATGTACCCTTTCTCAGTTGTTATCATTCTATCCTGGGACATCCACAGGCCGCAGCACATCCATGGCTTCCTTTACTTACAGGAGAGCAAAAAAAGGCACCAAGATAATTCCTCACATCCTCAGAACTGTTTTCCCTTGCCCTGTCTAGAGCAGACCAGGAGTGAGAAGGAAAGGCTTTCCAGCACATGGACCCTTCTCTTGTGCTCAGATGTGCTGCATGTAATGTCATTCATCAAATGTCATCTGTAGAGGCTGTTTTGCATGTGAAATTCATGCAGAAATTTGCATTATGTAACTCTGTGCCATAACTGATCTGTGGGAAAGCCTGTGCTGGAGATAAAGGAGGTACCAGAATTCCTTGGGATCTTGGAGAAGACTAAATGGTGGAAGAGGTTCTCTGAAACATGCTGTTATATCAAAGGTGCCATCACTCAAGCCAGGGTTCAAACCTAATGTCAGCAGTGGCTGGAGCAGAACTGGGTCCAGGGGCAGCAGCAGCGTATCGGGTACATAGGTTTTCCCAGCAAAAGCTTCAGCTTTCTGAGGTTTCTGCATGCTCCCACATGCAAACAGTGACTGTATCGTCCCTGGATATTAATTATGATGAAAAACACTTTCATGATGTTTTTCAAAGACCTGCAACCACTGAGAGACCAATTTGCCGTCTCTTGGTTGTCATTGCCACCCAAGTGTAAAAATTAGCCTTTCAAAACAAACATGTTTGGAAAGAAAACTTTTCCAGAGTGTTTACGGGGAGTATTTTTAATGTGAAAACACAGGAGCATTGCTATTGCATATGTCACATCCACTCAGAGCCAGTAATTCAAGTGGGAAACTGCTACAGAAGATTTAATTTAGAGAACGCGTGTAAATGAGCAGAGTGATGACCTATCTTGTTTGCACGGAGTTGGATAGTGACTTAGCATTGCCCTTGTGTGCTCTTGTGCCATGTGTTCCCTGCTCCTACCATGCAGGGCCAGATTCTACCTGGATCACAGGAAAGTTGAGATTGGAATAGACCGCTATAGATCATCTAGCCCAGCACCCTGCTCAAGCAGGGTCACCTGGAGCACATTGGCTAGGAACCTGTAAAAACAACATCCTGGAGGAGCCAAAAAGTGCTCCAAGAAGTGAACACCAAAAAATGATCTGAGATGTGACCACAAAAACAAGATAAGCAGGGATGAGCATGCAGTGAGGGAGAGGGCAGGAATCAAACTGAAGACAAGGCACGATAGCAGATTTGGGAAAAGTGGGTGGAAGGGAAGAAGGTGAAAGGGGGTTCTGGGAAGCAGGAAAGGAATCTTAGGAAGCACCAGTGAGATCAGGCCATGGTGCAAACGCTGGAAAAGCAGCAACTCAGGAGCTGGAGGAGCAATCTGGCAGTGGGAGAAGGTAGCTTGGACATGTCTGAGGGCAAACTTGTGAATTTCCTCCTCATTGGAAGAGCAGGATTCATCTCACAGCACTGTCATGACCTCCCTTGCTGACATCTGAGATTCGGTTTAAAAACAAAATGATAAACTCTGCATTAATCCCATCTCACACTTCACAAATTAAAGCAAACTGGGAAGAATCTTGGTTTCCTTATGCTTCCAGGAAGACTTCAAGTGCTTGCCAAGCCCTCAGGGATGCTCTATTGTCCAGTCTCCAACCATCTGAGAATTCAATACCAGGACCTTGGACCAAAAGAACTTCTCCCAAAGCCTGACCTGTATTTTATCTTGACATGTCCTCCCAGGAAGCATCATGGGTAAAATGACATTGAGGATGCCCTCCAGGGGTACCACTAGACCTCCCTACCTGGCAGAAGTCTTTTCCTCCTCATTTATTTATCAGACATGACTCTAAAATGGATAATAACTAGATCTAAGCAAAGGAAATGGGCATCCAATGGACTTTTTGTTATGTCTCCTGATACTCTTGCGATATAAGCGGGCGCATTATCCAAAAACTGCTAATACCGTAGTCAAATCTGTATTTTTCTGTACAGGGTCCAAGCCCTTCCTTATCTGACAGCTTTCCCTTAAGGATGATTAAGGGACACTAGAGGTTCTCACACAAGCTGCAAGCGACCGTAGGCTCCCTGTACAGTCAGTGGAGAAAGAAGCCTACCAGGGAGGAGAATAGGAGAAAGAGTTTAATCTGGCAGCTCTGAATTGCCCCTCTGTATGTCTCTTTCCGTTGACTACAGAGCCAAGTGGAAAACTTTTCATACCACTTGCCTGTATTTCCTAGAGCTCCTCACAGCCCCAAAGGGTTGTCATCTTTCCCTTCATCCTCAGCTGCTCTTGAGGAAACCTGCAAAAGAAGGAACAGTGAGGTTTAGAGATAACTTCTAAGGGATGGAGAGGGCAAGGAGATGAACCACTCACAGAAGTGACCCAGTCACCCATATAACAGGATGGTAGGCTGGGTGAAGTCAAACATACCTAAATGTTGTGCTTGGAGCAGTCCTGGGCTCTTGTCTAAGTGAGAATTAAGAATGGGAGGCCAAACTGCAGGGATTGCACCCAAAGAAACTCCCAACATATCAGAGAGATAGACAGGTCCAATCCAATGCACATTGTCTTCTGTGATTGCCTGCTCTTCATGCACCAGAAGAACCAAGCACCATGCTTGACTTGACCATGCATCTCCTGGAGCAAGGAGATGCACCTAGAAGAGAAGGTGGGGTCTGAATTTGGGCTACAAGGTTTTCCTCTGGCCTTTCTCCACCACCCGTTCTCCAAGCCCCAGGTAGAACAGTGCAGTTTCATCACTTTTCAAACTTTGCATGATGTTGCTCCCTTGTGTTGCTCCTCTTGATTATGCAAATCTAATGCATGATTTACATCTGTTATGAACTGCGGAGTGCAACGGGGGGACTCAAAACTGTTGACATTATCTATCATGAAAATAAATGTGTGTCTCCCAGCTCAAAGCAAGAAAACCTCATCAAGATCCTCTCTAGGGACAAGTCAGAGAAGCGGGGCAGTTCATGCAAAAGATGATCAATAACCTTAGTGCATTTGCCAGACGATTTATTGCAGAGTTCTGCACTTATCACTAAGGACAACACTAGGGAAGGAGAAGACCTTGTTATCACTTTAAAGTGCAAGTGAGTTATAGTTTATATTATTCTGCTAATATGATAATATTTTTCAAGCTAATTAAGTGTTTCATTTTGATTTACTTTTCTTCTTCTGGATTAAATGATGGAAAAAAAATAGTGTAATATATGTCAACAGGCTCCAAGAATAAGAATTTGATCTACTATGTCTGAAAACAACTTCAAATCAATGCTAATTTTAAGGGCATTACATGCTGGAAAATGTAATTCAATACCATACATTATGTTGTTTCTATAGTACAGCATTGTTTAGACAAATTACATTCTTAAAGCTTACCAGCTTTGAAAAAAAAGACAAGAAAGAGAAATGTGGGATTGCTTAGATGAAAGGGAGAGACTATACAAAATGTTAGTGGTATTGAAATCTCAGTGGGGCGCAAAATCTATTAATTTTTAATATTAAGTGGATTTCTTCTATGTGCACATGACTTTCTGGGTGAAAGGAGAATTTATCAGAACATTACCAGAGATGTAATGATGTTAGGAAACTGCATGAGACCAGCGATTGCTTTCAGTTATTTCCAGACAAGCATAGGAGAGCTGTATTTCCCTCCTCTTAAATTTGGGATAAGAAAATCAAGAAAAGGTAAAAAAAATCTAATTTAATTTCCTTTTCTCTTCTCTCAGTCAGAACCTAACAAAACAAGGTTTTTTTTTTTTTTTTTTTTTTTTTTGAACCTACATTTTGGATATCATTGTTCTGATGCTGGAGAAAATGAGGTGATTCAAAAGGAATTTGTGCCAAAAAAGATTTTTATGTGTGCAGCAGCAATTTGAAAAATAGAATAGACTAGAAGTTTCCAAATGCCTTTTTTATTTTCTCGCTGCAATGAGCATGCATAGTCCATAGGATCTGGGCAGAATCCTTAGTAATTGACATTAAATCATTAGGTGCAATAGAGGAAATATTTCCACTGAGTGGAAAGAAAATCTTTGTAACACAGAAATCTTAAGAGCATGTAATGGAAGTATGGAAAAATAAGTGGAAAACTCTAGGATATAATTTTTTTTTTTCCTGCTGCAGAAGAATGAGTACAGAACCAGTACAACTGAGGAAAACACACATATCATGCTACGTATCATGGCCCCATCCACCTGAGATGAAGTTGTGGACTGATTCTTTTTTTTCTGATTTTTTTTCTTATGGAGTCTTCGAACTTCATAACTCTCTGAAAGGTTTCTTACTATCACAAATCATAATAATAAAAAAAAGCATGATGGCTAAATGAGCCAAAACATTTCCTATAGAAATTCCTTTGCTTTTATGCACCAGGAAACAAACTGGGCACCAAAACAAAACAAAACAAAACAAAAAGCTCTATATTTTCACCTGAAATTCAGCTGTCCCAGGAGATAAATCACATGCTGCAGCCACTATGGGAAATGCAGTGAGCTGGGAGTAGCCGACCAGAGGTAACATGAAAAGCACTGGTGGGGATGATATTGGGTAGAAAATTTGTAAAAGCCGGCAACAGAGAGGAAAGTGAGAGTCCAAATCCGAGGTGATCCTCTGGATTCCCTTGGGGAGAAGAGTGGGAATGTCCAGCAGGCAATTGCTCAGATGCAGAACAGATGCAAGGAGCTACGCTCTGAAAATGTTCCTTTTCCCAGAATGGGAATGTTCACCAGCGGACGGGTGAACCCAGCGGTCTCTGCATGAAGAGTGTCCAAAGTTAGGGTAGGTGACCAATTGGAGCCAGGGTGTTCATCAAACCTCCCAACAAAGCCACAAACGTCTTGTTCACGGGACCGGAGAGTCTTCCAATGGATCAGTGGGTCTTGTTCCCATGACTGCTGCAGTGCTGCAAAAAAAAAGTCAGATGAGTTTTTTGTGACCCTTGTTTCCTTTTTGGCAACTTCTAGAGGTGGGAAACATGTCACTCAGAGCCTTCAGACCTAAGCCATGTTATCAGCAGAGAACTTAAACCATCGTAATCCCATCTTTGAGACTTCACATGCATGTGCCCCGGGGTGGTGGAATTAAGTGCACTGCAAAACACCTGGCTCCGTGTGATTTCATGAATCCTTTTCACAGCCTCCATAAGGTCCTTGGAGAAGCTCCAGAGCCCACAGGCTCCTGTACACAGGCCAGGGCTGTCTCCTCACTCGTTTCTTCCCTGCAGGTGTTTCCATCAGCCATGAAGAGCTGCAGCAGCAATGCTTCCACTAAACACTTTTTCCTGGTCGGCTTTCCGGCTCTGCAGGATTTCCAGATGACCCTCTTCACTGTGTTCTTGTTATTCTACCTGCTGATCCTGCTTGGTAATGTCATTATCATCACTGTAGTCCTAGTTGACCCAAAGCTCCACAAGCCCATGTACTTCTTCCTGGTAAACCTCTCTGTGCTAGATGTGCTCTTTACGACCACCACCATTCCCAAAATGCTGGCCATGTTCTTGGCCAATGCTAAAACCATCTCGTTTCAGGGCTGTTTCCTGCAGATGTACAGTTTTCATGGGCTCACGGTCACCGAGGCGCTGCTCCTTGTTGTCATGGCTTATGATCGCTACGAAGCAATCTGCAACCCGCTGCACTACGCGGCCAAAATGACGAGGAGGGTGAACATCCAGCTGGCCGCGAGCGCCTGGGTGACAGCGCTGCTCATCCTCGTACCCGTCATCGTGCAGACCTCTCAGTTGTCCTACGGTGCAACAACCACAGTTTACCACTGTTTTTGTGACCACCTCGCAGTGGTGCAAGCGGCATGTTCAGATTTCAGCGCCCATTTCCAGACCTTCTTGGGGTTCTCCATTGCCATGACTGTATCCGTCGTTCCTCTCCTGCTTGTCACCCTCTCGTACATCTGCATCATCATGTCCATACAAAAGATCAGCTCCAAAGAAGGACGTGCTAAAGCTTTTTCGACTTGTACTTCCCACTTGCTTGTGGTCGGCACCTACTATTCTTCCATTGCCATCGCGTATGTTTCTTACAGAGCGGACATACCCGTTGACATCCATGTAATGAGCAATGTTGTATTCTCCATTTTAACCCCCCTGTTAAACCCGATCATTTACACTTTGAGAAATAAGGAAGTGAAATCTGCAGTTAAAAAGACATTTTTTCAGAGAATTTCTCTGCTTCTTAGAAAGAATTGACTTATTTTGGGTAAAATCTACAGCAATATAAAGACTGATGCAAAATTGGTCCTTGGGTTAATCAAGACAGCATTTATCTTTGCAGTCTGGTTTGGGTCCTGTGAACTGTGGTATATCCTATATTAACACATTTTATCCTGTTTCTATGAAGTTTTTAGTGTACTTGCATAAAAAATTATAATTTTCTACTGTAGTTCACATTCTTCTGTGACTAAATCACTGACACACTAAACAAAGCTGTGAACACACTGAACAAGACTATGCAAGAATGACAGCACATTATACTCCCCCTTCCACATTACAACACAGAAGATTCATTATTTTACTCCCTCAATTTAAAATTTCAGACATGGTAGCAGTTATTTTCCTGAGAATGAGAGGTGAGCCTGGATTGTTATTTCTGGGTGAGAAAATGGTCTGCAATATTACTTTATAAGACTTCAGAACTATTGGAAAAGTAAAATACAAATTTAATTGGCCACACATAGAGCTTGATGAAATGGTTTCTACATGCAATATAGCACAACGAATTTCCTCTTTTATCATATAGTCTGATTCATGGACTCCTGTATAATGAAGGCTAATGCGAAGCAACAGTCAATAAAACACAATGAACTGGAAGATGCAGAGATTCTGTCAGGCATCAAAAAGTATGAATATTTATCTGGGGCTCACTTAATTCACTTTTTTCAGAGCAGGCAGATATTGTGGTATAAATGAGCATCTCTAATGGTTTCCAGTTCTGTTTTTGTAACATACCAAAAAATACATCTCTCCTACGATGTCTGTCTTCGATGGACCCTTTCAAAGTACATTAAAAGAGTTGGGGTCAGCTGCAGCTGATATGTGAGTCAAGAGTTGGGCTCTCTCTGTTCTTGCATGCGCTCACTCTTCATTTTCAATAAATCAGCCCATCTTCCACTCCCCATCTGCCCCTCAAACAAGGCCACATGCAAACGGTGGAGGAGGAAGGGTCAGGGCATTACTCAGAAAATCTCCTGTGAAGGATGGAGCTGGAGAAGAGACCATTTTAACTCAAGATGACTGATTCAACCTAGAGCATGGTCACTGCTTCAAGAACCAACATAAGACCAAACGGGGGCCCATTTTAACAACAACAAAAAATCTTTAGATCTTTCACCCTTCTTTGATGGAGCTTTATTGCTTCTTGGCCTGCATCTGAGCGGAGCATCTCTGCAGGGTGGGCTCCCACCCAGATAGGAGAAGACCCTGCCAGGTTGGCCTTTATGAACACAGAGTTTAGTCCCAGGTGTTGCTGTTCTGTGCTGTCACCAAAGACACTAAAATTGGAGATTAAGTCAAAGATCTGTCGCCCTTCCAGGAGAATTAAGAAAGGGTTAATCTAAAAATTGGAGTACTTTTGGAGGAAGAAGAGAGGTTATTCTTAAAATGTTTAAAATAGAGACCCTAAAGCGCAAAACAGTTTCTCTGTTATGAGAACGAGAGTAGACGCATGAGTTAGAGTTGCCAAAGGTGTTGGTGTGTCCACTCCTGGGTTCTCGATCTCTCCTTCTGTGGGGCAGGTGGCAACACTTCAGCACGTTGTCCATGCACAGATCCCGCTGACACGGAATACCTGGAGGTGAAACACACAGCAGGGTTGTGCTCTGCAAACTGAGAGCGGATCACCAGTTCCTAAGACAAGAAGGATGCACAGATTCCAGCAGAAAGATGGAAATTCTTTATCTCCTCCAACTACCTTCCAGACCTACTTAGGAACATAAGTTCAGGTGCTTCAACAGCTTTTATTGGACAAGCTAATGAGTTTTATGGACTTCCAGGATTAGGCTGTGTTAGAGAAGGAGCTCCATGGATCACTGGCAATCAATTTTCCCTTGGTCCCAGACTGTGCAGGATGTGGCCTTAATTTTCCAGGAAAATACATCAGCTTCCCCATTGTGCACGCTTGGTGTGGCACTGAGTGGGAGGCAAGAGTGGCTCAGGATGCAGGCTTTGGTACGATGATGGATGACCACGTTGGGTGGACAGTCTCACTCTGCAAAGCTCAGGGGACAAGCACAGATCAGGAGGATTTCGGCTGCTTGGCTGGGAAAGAAGGAGGACAGGGGAGAGAGGCTCAGACTGGGAGAGCGGGTTGATTGCGGGTCCAGCAATGCCAACGTGAGAAGGTCCTGGCCACGGTGGCTGCAGGGGTCATGTCCTGAGTAGTGAAGCTGAGATCAGCTTGGTGCTGGGGGAGGCTGGACATAGGAGGTTAACGATGAGGCTGAAGGTGATGGATAAAGAGAAGCCACTTGTCAATGTGAAGAAGCCAAATGGGAGGTTGAAGGTGATGCTGGTGGAAGACCCGGTCCTTCAGCAGGCTGTGCAGGGAGGGCAAAGAAAGGCAAGAAACTGGAGTGGGTCCCAGGAAGGGAAAAGATCCTGGATTTGGTCCTGGGAAGGAAAAGGATTCTGCAGTGGCTCCTGGGGAGGAGTTTTTGGGGTCATCTTTTCTGTTGCTCCACAACACAAACCACCAATTTCATCCAAATATATTTCTGCCTCTTCTGCATCACTTTTACTAGAATGAGAATGGCCTTTTAGGTTGAAATTTCCTCTTAATTAAAAGTGTATAGTGGCAAAGGATCCTTCATAACCTCCAGTAAAGTGTTCTTGTTTTTTATTATTCTCAGCAGTAAAAAACTAAGCCTTATTTCCACTTTGATGTTATTCATTTCCAGTTTCCTGTCACAGAATCTTGTTCTATTTTTTGTCTGACGGCAGATCTCTGCTCCTCATGTAAATCCTCATACAAGATGATCAAACTCTCCCTTAATCGTCTTTGATGAGCTAAATGAAATGGGTGCCCAGAGATTCTTGCTATAATGCCTCTATTCCAAAATTTAACCATTCTTGTGGTGGCTTTCTAAACACTCCTCATATTTTAATACTCTTCTTGAAGGATGTTCAAAAACCCTTCATATAATAATCCTATATTTGTTGTATTGTCATCAAAAACAGAGATTATCACTGCTTAATGCTTTAAACGTTCCCTTCCTGGTAGATGCAGGAGGATGGTTTTAGTCAAGTAGTTTTTCAGAGGCATTTCCTAGAAAATAGCCCTTGATAGATGAATTTTAGTTATGGTGAATCTGACATAGTGTGTTTGCATGGATTTTTCCAGGTGCTCCAGCACATGGAAAGCAGGCAGCACCCAGAGGTGCAAGGAGCTGGGCACAACAGCAGTGCTTAGCCCAGAGGGTATCTCCCAACCCTTAGGGCTTGGATACCTTCTTCTCCTGAGATCCACAGCTTGGAAATCCCTCTGGTCAGGAGAGATGCAAGACTGGCCCAGACCCAACTCCCTCCTCCATCTACCAGAAGTCTGACCCACGTCTCCTGTTGCTTTGCAGAACCCCAGCCACTGTATTATGTGCTGATTTGGGTCAAGGGACTAGAAAGCAGATCAAAATTGAGAGAAATTGAGAGAAATTGAGAGAAATGTGAGCATGGCCTCATTAGGACGCTTACAAGAAAACAAGTAGAGCGGTGCTGCACTCTGAGGACTATCTTGCATCAATTAGTCATGGGAAAACTAAGTATTTCAGCCTTAGAGAAGAGACCAGCTTTCAGATCTCCCCCATCACCAGGGGACAGGAGGTCACCATCTGACAAGAGAATGTGATGGGAGTCACGGGAAATGGCACAGAGCTGTGAATCATAGTTGGAAATGAGCATCGCTCCAGCACACGTGCCTCATTTTTAAGATTATTTTAATATAAAGCTGGTATTTGGACCTCTGTCCTCCTTTGCACAGTACACTGCTCCTGTCACTTCTTTGTCACTGAGCAGATGGGACTTTCTGGGACCTCCTGAGGAAAGAGCTGAGCCTGCCATGACAGGGAGTCCTAGTTCTGCATCTAGTCATGTCATGATTTCAGGCAGCTTTTCAAGGGAATTTTCACCTTCTTTAATGTGAGCAGCTCATTCACTTGGGCTAGATGGATTTTTTTTTTTTTTTAGGTGCAGGTCCTGATGCTGTTGGTTGCTGAAGAGGGAAGCAACAAATTTGGTTGACTTTGGCCATTCCTTGGATGCAACATCTGCATTCAAGAGGTGATTGGAATGGAAGATTATAGCAGGCACTTAGGATAGAGGGGCTTGCAAGCAACAATGGAATAATAATACAGAAAATAGCTAGAAAGTTAGGATGCTAAAACCCTCCCCACTTCCCTCATTCATCACCTCTGACAGTAGAGTTATTCTCCCTAACACACAGAAACAATTTCCAGTTCATATTATATATTATCTGCATCAATAGCTCTATAATAGTGTCTAGAGGGATTGTGCCACTTTGTGTTACAAGACATTGCATTCACATAATATGTAGTTCTGCTCCAAATCTTCATTGAAGTTTAAGATGAAATAAAAAGCAAGAATCACATCTAGAAGAACCCTGCAGATTCTGAGCATCAGTTTTCCAGATACAGCTAAGTGTATTTGCGCCTTGAGTCTGTTACAAATATGAACCTTCCAATCCTTTCCCACTTAAACACCCAATTTGTATCTCAACCTGAACAACACTGTAAAAAGCCTTTATTTTTCATCCAAACAGCAAAGTTTCTAAACTAACATATCCCAGCAGTTCAGATCACTCTTTCTTGAGAGAGGTCTTACAGGAATACTGGGACTTTAATTTTTTTTTTTATGTCAATGGGGGAGAAAATTAGAAAATGGAAGGGTCAAATCAAGCAGAAGATCCCAGCATCAGTATTTTCACCCACATAAAAGCATATGCAGGTTTTCACTGGCATGGTGATGGTAGAAGTCTCTGGATGTGGAACTCACCATTTCCTTGGTGGCTGAACTGCGTTTTTCCTGCAGCCCTGTAGCACTTGGTGACGTTGATCTGTGGCCCTTCCCTTGCTTTTTGCCTATTTCATTTGACTGTGTTTCTTCACTTCCAGAAAGCTGCACGACATTGGCTGTATATTTGTCACGCTGGGAGAGTCTGAAAATAACTGAGGGGGAAAAGGCTTTTTTCCCTTGTACACAGAAGAAGAAAAACCTTATGGCACAAACTCCAGGGAGTCCAGGCAGCATCTGGGAAGCCACTTCGGAGTCACGCTTTATTGCAGCTTTCCTATGTAATGGCTTTCATCAACGTTTCTTCTGAGGAAATCTGCACGGCTGTGAGCCACGACAGGAGCCGGGTGTCCTTCAGATCCTGCCGGAGGTCATTAAGCCCCACTGCCCTCGCTGTGTGATGTTTTGCTTCTTTATCTGCCACGTCAGAGCGGTGACATCCAGGGGGTTTTGCTATTCGAAAGGATGGGGCACTGTGAAGGTCCCAGCAAGATCTCTCTTTGGCCTCACACATCTTTATATTAGTGTTCAAGGTAAGAAAAATGAGCAGCATCTACGGGCATGGATTGGGAGCCAGCTGGTGTCCATGCCAGGGAATTACTGCTCTGTAAGATTCCCCGAATCATAATTCAAAGTTTTCCCAGCTTTGAGAGCAAAATGCAGCCTGTCCGTCACTTTGCGCGTCTTTCAGTCCTCAGATTTACTGTGCATAACAGCAATTTTATCTGGTTACTTCCACAAAGCTTTTGGTCTTCCCAGCCTGTGTGCACATCGTGGATAGACAGAAGTAGGGTTTCCTGCTCAAACCTGAGTCCGGTAAGCATCTATGGTAATCCTGAAATATTTAAAATGTCTTAGGGGCGTCCTTTGCCCGATAAAAGACTTTGTGTTGTTTTTTGCAATCTGCTTTTTGATTAAATTCAAATTGTCCTCTTTGGTTAGAGCCTAGAGGCATTTTCTTTGGTGAAGCATATGTTTTTGACTCACAGCATTGCTCACAGCCTTAGGATTAGCTGCCTAGACTGAATGGAAGTTACATTAGCTAATGCTTAGCAACTTCATTGCTAAGGCAGGAAAATGAAGATGAACTTACAGCAGCATCTAGGAAAGACCACTCAAGTCCTTGGCCTGCGAACCACTGGTTTGCTGATTTTGGATCATTTGCACAAGCTGCAAACTGCCCTTCTGACTCCTCTCACCGTGCGGAGGACAGCAATGCAACCTCCACGTTGCACACGGTGACCTGCTGTTTTGGGAACGTCCGTGTCCGAACCCACCCTTGCCACTTCCCACAGCCCCTCCTGCTTCCTTCCTTCCTCCCAGCCCCTGGAGTGCTCCAGCACAGCCATGTTCATCCCCTCTGCATTCGCACAGCAACGTGTGAACTAATCACATCTGTAAAGCTACATAATTATAAGTGTGGATGTACTCAATTCATCATCCTTTCTCTGGTGGGTCACATATAATTTTTGCTCTGTTTTTATGCCCTCTGGTTACCTACGCCAGTGTGATCTAGCCCTGGCAAGAATCAGCTCTCATCACAGCCATTTCTTTTTAATTCTTCCCTTGACATCTCTGTTTAGCTTAATTTAAGCTGACCTAAGTTTCACTGCTATGTTTTCTAAATTAGCTAGTCCTTTTATTCCGGAGGCCTACAGAAATCCATTAGCATTACTATAACCCTCCAGCTGTATCTGCGCCTGGTTCCTCCTTCTTTATACTTGAATAGTGTTCACTCTGTCATTTACCCTCAAAACAAAGCTTCAAAATAGGAACAAAGCCACCGTGGATTAAAAAATAAAAATGTTTTGCATAAGTTAATAACTGGTTAATAGAGATTGTTCACAAGGGTAGAAACTACAAGGAAGGCAGACGGCAGTTGGCCGTGGGTCCCAGGTAGTTTGTCAGGCTTTTGTGGGATACAGAAATGAGTAAGCAGAGAAGTGACATCTTCCTATGGCCCAATTTGTTAAGGACAGCAAAAATGAATAGTGAAGAGCAGCAGAAGGATCCAGTGATACTGAACTGCTGAATTCACTGTGTGTTTGAACGTCAGCATAGTTGAACGCAGAGCAACGTGCATGAGCAAAGACAACCCCATCGCATGCACTAGCAAGTTCCAAATTAGATGTTATCAGTCTGGAAAGGGCATGAAGACAACCACGGAGTTCTCTAAAATTTCTGATTTCTAGGTGGCTACTCAGTGTTGAGCAGGGCTATTGGGCTCGTCTAGGAAAAGAGGTCACATTTTGGTGGACGAGGATTGCTCCTCTGTGTGCATTGGCACCAAATTTCTCCTGCCATCGCCTGCTCCAGACACCAGTGCCGGCAGATTCCTTATGGCTCTTGGAGTCATTTTGGGGGTTCTTTCCTCAAAAATGTTGCATTTCCTCCATAAAATGCTGCATTTCCAGGAAAGCAGGACAGTGCACTAA
>VZSV01000049.1:197877-228947 GCA_013398735.1 Nothocercus julius | reverse complement strand
GCAGGTGGAGCAGTGATGGGACAAGTGGGAGGTTGGCAGGACATGCCCAAGTAGTGGTTGGAGGAGGATGGTGTGGGGTAGAATGAAACAGGGTGGTGTGGGATGGGATGGGACGGGACGGGACGGGATGGGATGAATGGCGTGTGCAGAAGGGATAGGATGGGACAGGAGGGAACAGGTGGAGGAGGCACCAGGATGTTGGGAGGTGGCAGATGGGCCCGGGTGGCAGTTGGAGGGTGGCCTGGGGCAGTGGGTGCGGGGCCGGGGTGTCCGGGCTGAGCACCATGTCCCAGGGGACTGGCTGGGACACAATCAGCGTGGACATGGCACCGAGGCTCTGCCCGTCCCCTCCGGGCGTGAGGATCACGGCGCTGATCCTGCTCCTCTGCCCAGGTGAGGGGCAGCGACCGGGAGCCTGGGGAGGGGGTGCGGGATGGGGGACACGGGATGTGAGACAGGGGCATGAGCTGGGGACAAGGACAGGGGGATGGGGCTGGGAGGATGTGGGTTGGGAATGTGAGCTGGGGGTGCAGCCTGGGGACACAGACCAGGGACATGAGCTCGGGGACACGGTGGGGGATGCAGGCTGGGGGACACAGGCAGGGACACAGGCTGGGGACATGGGTTCCAGGGGTGGCATCTGGGCCGCAAAGGGAAGGGACACGGTCTCTGCTGCCCGGGCACGGGGCTCCTGGACAGCGTCCTGCTCTCCAGGCTGGCTCATGGGCTCTCACAAAACGCCGTTAATCAAATCTCGCTGTCGCATTTCCTGCGATCCGCAGTCAGTTCTGATTCTGTGTTTTCGCTTGAGATTAAA
Source organism: Nothocercus julius (assembly GCA_013398735.1). Taxonomy (NCBI): domain Eukaryota; kingdom Metazoa; phylum Chordata; class Aves; order Tinamiformes; family Tinamidae; genus Nothocercus; species Nothocercus julius. The sequence goes on along the minus strand of VZSV01000049.1, from coordinate 228,130 downwards.
GGGCATCGTCTTGCAATTACAGAAATCATCTAATTTTCTCCCTTTGAAAAACATTGCTGGAATTTCTTGTATCCCAGGCTTCATTTGCAGTTGGTATTAACAACAGCTCTTCAGCCAGCTCTTTTATACCTCTCATTCAACATAGACGGGCTTGCAAATTTAAACATGCCAAATTTTAAAACAACTTCCATTTAAAACCTTTCTTCTATGTTTCAGGCGTGGATAACAATTCATCAGCTGGGGTGAATAATGCTCTTTTTTTTCCCCTTAAACACATAGCAAAATCAATTCCTGGCAGCTCGGCTGACGGGAGACCACCGTAGCTCGGTCATATTCAGATACCTGTTTTCAGCAGCTGATTTCTTCTAGGTGTTTTTGAAATGTCAAGAATCCTCTACTCGGAAGTAACGGTGCCAAGGAAGCTGGAGCCAAGGGATGGGGCACTTGCAAAGGTCATTTGCTTTTTAGGAAACTGCTGCTGCTCTGGCCAATGCCTGGTTTAGCTCCCTCAGATCCCCAGCCTGAGTTGGGGCTGCTTGGGATTTGGGGAAATTGTGTTTTTTTTCCCAGCCCCATGTGTCGGAGGCTGTTGGGGAGGTGGAATACTTAATGCCAAATACTTAAAAAAAGAGCTTTTTAATTCCTTTTTATTTTCTCCTTTTTAAATGCTATCTTCATGATGCTCAAATGCTACAAAGGGGATTCTTAAAAATAAAGAGGCTCCAGAGAAGGAGCCTTTGGCAAAGGGTAAAACAGAAACCGTGCTCCAAGCAATCAATACGGCACTGCAAAAGATAAAAGGGTTTGGGGCCGCGTTCTGGAGCCTTTCTCTGCCAACCAAAGGCTTTTAATATTTTTCTTGAAAACATCTCAGCCCTCGGAATCCAGGGCTTGAGGTCTATTTGACCTAGAGTTGGTTTCACTCAGGAACAGACTGAGAGGGCAAAATTAAATTCCTTGAGATGGGAGGCTGCAAAATTAGGGATGTGAGGCCAAAATGTGTGCGCCCACCTGGCCCAAAAACTGTTGTTAGTGGGGAATGAAGGGCACTAAGCAGGCTGAGCAAGGGTGCCTCTTGAGAAGATGTTCCCTTGGGAAGATCCTCCTTGGGGACCCGCTGGAGGAGAGGCACTAAGGGGTTTTCATGAGAAATGAATGAGGTTTCATTAAATTTTGAGAACATTAACATGCTGCCTCTCAAATGGTTTAGGAGGACGTGTCGTATTTAATAACAGCAGAAGGAAATCACCATATCGTCCATCTCGTGCAAGCAAAGTAAGTGTTTGCTCCTTCCTCTCCCACTCTTGCACAGATTAATTGTTGTGATTAATCTGCTCTGTTGCTCCCCATGGTTGAGCACAACTACCCATCGCCTGCCTGCCCGCTCCCACCACTGCCCCACAGGGCCCCAAGGGAGGTCCTTGGCCCCATCTCTTGCTCAGAACAGGGTCAGATCAGGTTGCTCAGGGCTTTATTCAGGCAGGTGCCTTTTGCATCACCTATGGGGATGGGCAGCAATCCCGGTGTGCTATGTGCACCCATGCAGCCCCTCTCCTGGCATCCCTTTCCATGGGATCCCAGGGAAGCCCTGGTGTCCCAAGGAAGCACCTGGGAAGTTCATCACTTTTTCTGTGGATCCTGACGCCCAGCCTTGGAGTAGTGGGAACTTAGATCAGAAAAAATGGGATATTTGCTATGTGGGCTGCTGGGGCTGCTGTTTATGTCCAGGGCTTAAACGCAGCCACATGCACGACGAGCAGGTTGGATGCACACGCTCAACGAACACAGTCATTCCTATGTCCAAACAAACAGCATCTTGGAAGTACATAAATCACCTTTCTGTCCACCTGTTACCACCTCGCATGGTCCGAATCCCAGGAACTGGCTCTGTCTGATGTTGTGTAGCGTCAGTTGCTCCCACAGCCAGGATTTCTGCTCCCGAGATTCTGGCACTGGTCTGGGTCTCACCAAGTGTGCACATGAATTACCAGGCATCTCTTGCAGCCTGCAGAGGAGAAACAAAATAGCTTCACAGGGTATTTGGTATTTCATGGTAGTCTAATTCTTGATGTTTCTAATTTTAAGGATTTTTATGTTCTCATTTGCAGAAATTTGATAGCCAAGGATCTCCCTGTTTTTACCTACAGTCAAGACGGAGACCTGATAACTGAATATCCGTACATTCAGGTAACTTTAGACACACGTTTATGACACAACATTGAGTATAATTGAATTACCATCTTCCTTGCAGTGTCATCTGATTATGCCAACAAACCTAAGCAAGAAAGTCTTTCTGTTTTTCAGGCAATTTTCTAAATGCCCACCATTCTTACATTTTTGTTTAAAGAAAGAAGGAGATTGCCTAAAGAGCTGATAAGAAATAGAAAAACAATTTCACATTGATCAGAGCAACACTTGATTTCAAACTTTTGAAGTTTCTTAAATCTGTGTAATTTTATGCCATCAAAAGAAAAAAACCACTAGAAATACCAAAAAGGACTAATTCATCACTATCAAAATGCTTTATTTTCTATTATTAAGGGCATTAGCACCAACTGGCATATTTTTCTTCACTGTTCTGACCCTGATGAAACTTTTTTTGATTTCCAAGTAGCTTTACTAATTAACTCTGCTTTGATTTCTCCCTTGACTCTTGATTTTCATGTTTCCTTTTCATGCTGTACCACTTACTTGGCCATTTGAGGCTTCCTCTAGCCCACACGAGCTCATGTTTTTTCCCTGATCACATCTTACATCCTCACTTCTTTTTTTCTTTTATTTTTGCATATGAAATACCTTTTTGATGGGAGCTTTTCCCACTGTGAAGGTGCCGGAGTAGCTGCCCAGCAAAGCAATAAGTGCTGGGGATGCAGGTGCTGCTGATGGAGGAGTAATGGGGATTTGGGCCTTGCAGGAGGACTGCTACTACGAGGGCATCGTGGAAGACTCCCCAGGGTCCATCGTCTACCTCAGCACGTGCTTCGGCATCAGGTACCAAACTGTAGATCTTTGAGCATGGTTAAAAAATGCATTACAGACCTTACAGTATGTAGAGCAGAGATTTTAAATGAGCCCATTTCCTAGAAAACCAGGATTTGATAAAATCCTTGTGCCAAGAAGGTGCTTTGAATTCTTTTCTCATTGAGCAAGCAGGTAGAAGGTTTTGCATGCCAGAGATTAACTTTGCAAAGCAGTCAAATAAATAAGCACCACTCTGTTGCTTTCCTTTGAGAAACTTTCCTGTCTAGGGGAGTTCTGAGTCTTCAAGTATATTTATTTATGATGCTGCATGCTCTGAACGTTCAATGGAAAGCAGTAAGGGCATCATTGCCTCTGGAAAATCTGTCGTCCAAGGACACATCATTAAACCAGTAGTTGTCCATGAACATTGTGGCCATTTCTCTTGAGGTCTTTACTGGAAAACTCATTTACTTTATAGTAATAGTCAGGCAAAAAGAAATACCAGTGTAACCTTTCCCATGAAGAGTAAGAGAATTTTTAAATGAACCAGCCCCAGCTGCGCAGTCTAACTGAGCAGTGCTGAACTTACAATATCCCACTACAACATTATCAGTCCAAAGCTGTTACTCTTCTCCAAAAATATGCACCTTAGGGACCTTCCCAAAAGCTCACGGAAAGGATGGATGTAGCAAAGTGCATCAATGAACAAATAAATAATGTAAAATCCTTCTTGCAGGCATGGACTGTCCCTGCTGAATGCCAAGCTAGAAACGCATTCCGTCGGGAGCCACAAAACTCAAGTTTTTCCTGCTACCCCATATACACAATGTTTTTGTAGTCAGCATCCCTAGGAGATGAACCTAAGTTACTAAGTTTTAAACCAAAACCTGGCCCTTGTGCTTTAGGTGCGTTTTCCACGCGCAGTCTCACTATCCAGGAACTCACAAGCCTGCAGAAAAGCAAATAGCTGCTCACGAGGCCCATCCCCTGCGAGATCCCCCTTCTCCATCCCTCTTCTTTTGTCTTAGGACCTCCCAGACCAAAGGTCACAGACTGTATCTGTAAGAACTGCCTTTTGTGGCAGTAGTGACAAGTTCCTGTAGTTACTCACAGACTAAGCCTATTTAACCACAGCGCCTTCCCAGGGGTAAACAGATCTTACTGATGGTTTCTCCTTCCCCGATCAGAATTTTTATTGCCCTCCCAGTCTCATTCAACATAAGAAACTCACCTGTAGCTTCTTTACTTTTTCCCAGAGTTGCAGGATTGCTCTTTCACGGCTGTCTTACATATCCTAAGCTTTATACATGACACTTTTTTCCCGAAGAGATGTGTTTGATGAGTTCCTTCTAAGTTCCCACTGGATCCCACTGGAGCAGCATTATGAAAGAGCTAAAAAGAATATTTCCGTATCTTCCCCTCTAAAAATCATGAAATATGGGCTTGTACAAATAGCACCAAGGTCACGGAAGTGTCTTCTGCATTCCCAGCCACTGGCAAGATCCGGCATCTCCAGCCGTGTGTTCACCAGCACGGCGCTCCCGCTGCCGTTCCTCACACCACCCATGCCAGTAGGAGGGAGGACTGCTAGTCTGTTTGGTGAAGGATTTTGAGCCTCTTCTCCTTTTCACTGGGATGCTGAGCAGTGCGTGGAATAAGCGGCAGCACAACCAGATACCCAAACATGCGTTGGGTGAGGAGGATGGGTTGCTTGCTCACCGTTGTCCTTCTAGGAGCTTTTGCTTGCTTGAGTGCTCTCAGTGCAGCATCTCATCCCTCCTCTCCTGTCCCTGCTGCACTGGGAACCCTAGGCTGGAGAGGACGGAGCATTCCTCACCCTTCTATCACCACGGGGGATGCACACAGAGTGGGAAGGGCCTCGGACATGCTCCTATGTGTGTGTAGGATAACAAATTCTCTAGTTAACAACATTCACAGCAACCCTTCCTTTTTGCCATCACATTGTCTTCTGTTGTGTTTGATACAAGAAAAGGCTGATGAAATTGCTGGTTGTCTCTCATTTGTTTAGACTCTCTTCTAAGGGTTCATACACCTTGTTTCTTTTTACATTTCTGAAACAATTGGAAAAAACATTTAGTTTCATCAAATCGCTTAGCTGCTCTTCTGTTTGAAAATTCACAGTGGAGTCTTGCAAATTGGAGATTTGATGTATGAAATCGAACCCATTGAGAACTCCTCTACATTTCAACATCTTATTTATCGCAAGGCCCCAGACAGCGACCGACCTCATCTGTGCCAAGTGCCTGAGAAGAGTGAAGATGAACTGCTGGAAGATGAAGACCTTTCAAATGGGAGTCGTGTAATATATTCCATTGAAGTAAGAATTTCTCACCTGATAGAGCAGTATTGTGTATTAGCGTGTGTATATAAGAATTATGGGATTATCCAACTGCACTGGAAACTCCTGATGTATTCAGAGGGACGTTGCAGGGGTTTCAAGCTATAATGTATTGGCAGATCTGAAAGCTAACAGGATTTATGTGTGGTTTTCATGGGCAAAGCACTGTCTCATGCGATGGAAACACTTTCAGCTATGCCTAAATGTAATAGCGAGAAGACCCAATTCTGTTTCTCTGGGATGTTTCCTGTCAAACAGAGTAGTAAAGCATTTTACGAAGTCATCCATCCCCCATTTATACCAGTCCTGGAAGAGATTTTGATCTGGAAGCGGTAAAGCAATTCACCTCTTGGGACGTGGTTTAGCAGGATGGTGTTGAAAGGGTTTATGGTTGGACTTGATGATCTTAAAGGTCTTTTCCAACCATAATGATTCTGTGATTCTTCTGCTTAGTCGCTCTTTATACTGCTGTAGTGTTGTACAGAGCTTTCTGGGCTGAGAGGTGTGATTGCAGGTGCAAGGATCATAGAGTAAAGAAAAGCCATCTTCAGATGTCTTATTAATCAGTAATTAGCAAACTAGGTATAAATCACCTGAGGAGGTTGCGGAATCTTAATCCCCTGAAGATTTGTGTTAAATAACACTTCCTGCAGGATAGGTCAGGTAAAGTTCATCCTGTCCTGGGTTTGATCCTCTCTTGAGATCCTTCCCACACAGATAACCTCAGAAATCACATACAAAAAAAATTTGATTTTTAAAAGTCCTGGTTAAAATGAAAGTGGACTTTTTTTACTTTAGGAATAAAGAGGAGAGCTGATACCTCTATCAGATCTTATTGTCAATCTATTATTTTACTGCATGACTCCAGAATGAAAATGCAGACTTTGTCCTTGGACCAGGGGTCACTCAGACTCTTCTCTCCAGACCTCCTTCTTTTAGGGCTGCATAGTCAAAGAGCTGGGCATGGACAAAGCTCCATGGGCAGGCTGTGCTCCCGGGAAGTGAGTGCTATCAGATTTACAACAGTCTTGATCTCCATCCCATGGGATTATGAGGTGATTTAAGTTGGAAGGGATTTGGGGAGGACTCAAGTCCAACCTCTTGCTCCAAGCAGGGTCAGATATGAGATCAAATGGAAATTCTCTGGGAAATGTTTTTCAATGCTGGAATCTTCCTTGTTGGTGCATCAGTAACTGGGAAAATATGCAAAAGGCACCACTATCTCATGACAAGGAGGCTGCTCCAGCAGAAGGCAATATAGACAAAATCTAATGCTTTGATTGCAGCCATAGTGTTAAATAAAAGAGAAACAGGGGGCTGACTCCAAGGCACAGCTTGATCTTGAAGGTCTTTTCCAATCGTAATGATTCTGTGATCCCCACTATAACAGATTTGTCCTGGAAAGATCCAGTTGAAAGCACAAAAAGGAGGCCAGGAGCAAGTGAGCAGACAGTAGAGTAGTTGAGCACCCCAAACTATTCCTGGTCATGCTGTCTAGCAGTGCAGCTGGTGGCTGCTCTGGTTACTGGGCTGTCACCCTCAGGATGGGATTACAGCTGCTTCTCATGAATGCATCACTGCCTGGCACTTCTCTGAGGAGCTGTGAACTGCCCCATAAATACCCTTATCTTTGCAAATCACCAGAATTGCCTTCATAGCCAATGGAGAGAAATAGGTGCTTTGAGGATGTGAGAAACCTTTTCTGGAGAAACCTTTGAAACGTTTCAGGAGTTCTGTTTGCACCGTGAGTGCCTCAGCCTTTCTCTTGACTCCGAAGTTGCCCTAAGGTGCAGCTCCTGGAGCCACACCCGGTGCCCTGTCTCTCAGCAGTGTTTTTGCTGAGGTCTTCGAGCACCAAGGGAGAAGGTTACTCACCTGCCTCCTGGATCCTACTCTTGTTCCTGCACCCTCTTTGCTTGCCTTTCCTTTCCCTCACTAAATAGCGGAGTCATTCTGAGTTTTGTCCTGACTTCCATCGCACTTCTCTGCTTGAGCTGTTTGCAAATCTGCCTTAACCTCCGGCTCTTGGGATCGAGGGGATGTTGAACAGTTTCCAATCCAGGCCTAACTCCCACAGTACTTCATTTAATGCATTTAATTCTTTACATCCTGAAGATGAACAGCAACAACTGCTCCTCCTATCTCACTTCCTAATGATGTTCATATATACGCTATAGAAAGCGACAAAGTCGGTTTGCTTAAACCGACTGAAAAAAAAAAAAAAGCTTGATGATGTCAAAATGTACTCGTCTCTTGTTTCTTCTCAATTCAGAAACCCTATTTCCACGCTATCAAAGGCAATTAATTTGTACTGACATCAATTGTTTGATATCAGCTAGTACTGATGTTGTTTCCAGAAGTGTCTTGGTTAAAAAAATGCTTATCAGCTTTGATTTATGTGTGCTTTTTAGAGCTTAGTAAGACTTTTGTCATTGCTCTTTCTGCTTTCAAAAGTGCTGAGATAATGTATCATTTTTGCAACTGGAAGCATAGATTATTTATAGCAACAGTCTGCCCCACGTCAGCGTGTTGTAACTGCAGCCAGTGAAAGAAACAGTGACATAAAGAGATGCTGCCTTCTGATAATAATATGAAGCACTCAGAGGAAAGAATTACTTATCATCTCCCATGGTGGAAATAGAGTTTTATAAATTACTATAATTTCACTGAATTTACCGAGAAGCTGCTGGGGAAAGGGAGTAATTTTTAATATTAATAAAGTTGTAGTTCTTCAGCTGAGAAGAGAGATGAGTCCCCTTGTTTAAAGTGACTCAGCAATGCCAAATGGTAGAAAGTCATTTTTCTGAGAGGTAGAAACCGACTCTCCTTTTTGGCCATCTCAGACACACCAGAGTTTCTGGGGAAAAGGCTCTTGTGTCTCCTCACTGCCACCAGAGCTACCAGCTCACCATTTTGCAGGGTTACCTTCTTTCTCTCCTTGCCACTTTGAATTTGCAGCTCTTGCACACCTTGGGATGCCCTAAGAGCAGATGAAAGTGTGTCAGGAATCAGCGCCGCAGGGGATGAACTCGGTGTCACTCCACATCTAGCCTCAGTTTATTCATCCACTCATGCGAAGGTCCTTCCTGGGCCGGCTCCTCACGCAGGAGGGGTGACGATGGTGGTCGCCCCCCCTTTCCAAGCTGAGCTTCAAGGATGAACGGTGATTTTGGCAGCTATTCCTTTATCCCAGCCAAGGAGATGGGACCCTCCTTAGGCTCCAGGGAATTTTTAAGGTCCATTTTGCAGAGTTCAGCTAGAAATACTAAATACTTATTTCCAGAGATTGCTGTAATCCAGCTTCAGTTAATGGCACCTTTCTGACTCAACAGTTGGGTCTACCAATGTGCGTATTCCCATTTGTTGTATCACTCAGATGCTCTGTGTAAAATTAAACAAATCTAAGAATTAATATAGAGGTTTTCATGCAGCTTAAACAGTTTCAGTTCAGGACAACTTTGACTCCCTCAGCAATTCTCTCTCTCCTTTTTTAGCCTTGAACTTCTTGATGCAGGTGAGAACGTGTTGTTGACTCCATTCTACCCTTCCTTCAGATTTAAAGATAAAAAAAAAAATGAGCAGGAGGAATAAAAACAGTGCATTTTGCAATTCACAGTGAGATAGTATATAACATATAACATGCAATACATATAGTGTAAATATATAGCATTATATATGTAATGTATAATATATGTGTGTGTATATATCTCAAATATGAGCAGTGCCATTTATTACACTTGATACCAAGAATAGCTGACCTGTCACTGTATTCTGCCTCTGAATATTTCAATTTTCTCCCTGATAAGCCTCGGCACCCATTAATCCTTTTCCCTCTCTAACTCATAATTTGCACAGGGTGTCTTGTATTCTGTTTATCAACACCAGGGAAATCCTGAATTTGTTGATAATGCCACTGTTTTTTGCCACTGATCTGCAATTTGGCATACACTTCAAGATTCCTGACTTTACCTAACTATAACTGTGTTGTGATTTGTTCACTTCTAGGAAGTTTCCAATCTTCATGAGTTGCAGGTGCCCATCAAATATATGGAATTAGTTCTTATAACAAACAAAGAGCTGGTAAGTGTCAGCAAGTTATAACCAGGGTACTTTGTTGGGACTGTGTGGCTATACTGGAATTAGTCCTTCATATTTAATCCTGATGGTGTGAATACACTTCTTTTGGCAGTACATTTCCTCACTATGAAGAGGAATTGCTTGTACTCAGCCCATGTGTATATATATATTTGAGCAAGGTACCTCCAGAAGCTCCCATCAACACACAGAGGTTTCCTCCCAAAATCGTGTGGTCCATTGACCTGCAGCAGTGCTAGAAATCCCATGACACAGTTATGCCTGATCCGTTTAAATGGGATTTAGGCTGGGAAATAGCTGATAAAGACACAGAAAGGATGAGCAATCAATGCTCACCATAACATTGGATTTCTGTCTGATCCTGAATCCTAAGACTGTAACATTTGCCTTCTCTCCTTTCAGTTTAAAGTTAATCACTACAATGAGACCCTGATGGTACATCTCCTCCTTTCCATAAACAACATCCTGAACACGGTGAGTTTAATGACTGAATTGTCGTGATGGCCATTTTGTTCTATTGGTTTTCTGCCAAATGCTGCGCTTTGTCTAAGAAAGAGATAATGAATAATCTATGTTTGACTAGAGTTATTCTGCAAGAAAATGATGTGTTCCTGAATGGCACAAAACCTGCTTCAACTGCTAAAAATTGTTTCAAGTGTGAGTGAAGCTAGCTTAAAATATTTTGAAAATATCCCTTTAAAAAGCTTGGTTTGGAACATACTTCACCAAATGCCTTCTGCTCGCTCATGGCCCTTTCCCTTCATCCCCTCCTTGTTTTGAGCCCTCAGAAACATCAATTTTCCTCTTCTGCTTTTCCTGTGTGGCTGTGCTGACAAAACGCTGGCACATCAGCCACGAACTCAGCCATGGGGAAGTTAATATGAGCTAGGCAGGAAGCCCTAGTAAGTTAAGCCAAGGCCCTACAATAAAGAAAACGGGCAGCTGATAAAACCACCCAAGCAGGGGTGTTTTTATCACCTGATCCGGCGTCCACTTCCAGGTGTACCGCCCCATGAAGCTGCACATCGTCATCAGCGCAGTGGAGATGTGGAACGACATGGACCACACGACCATCACCCAAGACCTGGAGCAGACACTGCAGTTTTTTTCCATGTGGTGCCAGAGGGATGTCATAGGTCGCATTAACTACGACCATATTGAGCTGCTTCTGTAAGACTCCTTCGTTTTCGCCTCTCAGTTCACGTAGTGATTCTGGAGAGATAAGCAGAGAGACTATTTTTCCCTATTTTTCCCAAAATCTTTTGTCAAAGACTTGGGCCCCTTTTCTTTTTTTTTTTTTTTTGTCTTGGTGATATCCCAATGTCATAGCTTAATTAATCCATACACTAGCAAGTATGCATGTAAATTGATACATATGGGATTTAAAGTAGGTAGCCTATTAGCCTATAGTCCATTACAAGAGGGATTTTAGCAGAGATTTTAGTTCATAATCTATTGCAAGAGGGATTTTAAGCAGGATTTTAAGCATGTAGTCTATTAGTCTACAGTCTGTCAGTCTGTTTTTCCAGTCTTCCTTTTCTTTAAATCAGAATAACCAAATTCTTTTAAGCTACTTATTTTTGCAGATATGCTAGCCACTCATTTTTAGATACCCAAATTCAGTGTTATACGGTTTACAACTCACAATTTAAACTAAATCTTCTTCCTAAGGCGATGATGTTAAACCTCAAACAAACAAAAAAGCACCTATTTCACTCGCTCGATTTTTAAGACCTAGCATTTTGTTGTTGCTCTGACTGCTCCCTTCTCTTCCCTTTAAGGGGAAATCTTTTGCATGATAAAATGCATACCTCAAGTTTACTGCATATTTTTGTTTCAAATCCAACATATTATACTGTCAAATCTTTTTAAAATCATTTTGAATAATTGCATTTTATTGGTATAACCTCTTTCTATATTCGCTTGCATCCAGAATCACTGGGAAATTATAATAAGCACTAAGTTTCCTAACCTGTTGATTATTAGCTTCTGGGAAGATCTCTAAAATCAGGCGTTGCTTTGCTGAGATGCACCCATGGGTGCTGCACAGCTCAGGCCACGTCAAGTTTGGCTATGTGTTTGGATGGCAAATGTTGCCTGAAACTATTCTTTTCCAACTCTAATTTAGGCAATGCATCCTATTTGGGAGACAGTGTTGGTTTATATTTATTTAACACTCCAAACTTTCTGCTACAGTGGTCAGCACTACAAGGAACTAGGATTTGCCTGGAAAGGGACTATATGTCAGATGAACTCCATGGGTGTTGTCTCGGTAAGAAGAGACTCTGAGGGTTTCTACTGCCCGCCCCGACATGGAGCCCTTATCTCATCATTGAGTTTAAAAGATTTTTGGCCATAATTTTGCCCAATGACTCGGTACTCCCATAGTGTATTTATAGTTTGGGTTGGGACAACCGGCTGGCCACTTTACCCTATCGCATTACCCTAATTTGGGGAGTTTGTCATTTCGAACTCCTAGCCGTTAATTAGCTGTTAGTCTTCTTAGTTAATAAGGCAACTAACCCCTTGACTATTTTGTAAAAGACAGATGGCACTGGCTACACTTAGGAATAAAAGTGCCTCTGATAGATCACTCTCTGTTGAAATTATTATTATTTGAGTGCTGGGAATGATCTGACTATATCAAATCTCTATAGAAGACCTTGGGATTTAATTCTGCACCTCCTGGGGGCAGACTTTTACTGATTAACAACATGTAAATTGGGCATCTAAATGAGGTAATGTTGATGCTGTTGTCTTTTCTTAAAGATGAGATAGGAAAAGGATAATTCTCTAATGCTTCCCTAGAACTACTCTGTTTAGGGGTCCTTAACTGGTGATTTGCAAGTGCAAGTCCCTGCCTAGCACAGACTTCCCAAATTACTGAGCAACCTCCTAAAACATGGACATGAAATTCCCAGCATCGATACCCACCTTCTCCAGAAAACGTGTGCCTCTGGTTTTCCTTCCCACCCAGTTCTCCGGACGAGACACCATCAGCAACGTGATCACACTTGCTCACGAGATGGGCCACAGTTTAGGTTTCAGCCACGACGACAGCAAATCATTTCACAACAGAGGCTGCGACTGCAACTGCACTCGAAAAGGATGCATCATGCGAACATCTCCGGGGTGAGCACCGCTCGGTTTTCACGACATCGCTCTGGGGGAGACCCAGCTCCCTGCTGTCAGTAGAGTCATGTCCTTTTTTTCTAGCTGAGTTTCTTAATAAAATCAGGCTGCTGCAGTTGCTCCATTTGCAGAGGGATGTGTGTATGTCCCTTCCTCCACTGCATCATTACATTCAGACCTTGGCAGAGGAATGGAAGTTGGAGAAGTTGATCTTGTCTCACGTAGGTAGATGGAGACTTCCAGAGGTGCTTTCCAACTTAAATGATCCATTTTGTCAAGTTCCTAAAAATTTTATGAATTTAGATATTTAGATAAAAGGAGACCTCAGTTCTCCCTTGGCTTCACGGCTCCCCTGGACACTGAAAACCTTGCCATTCTTTGATTTTAAGCGTGCTTTCCCCAATCTCCAGCTTGTTTTCAGCTTCTCCACAGCTGGTTTTGGAGCTCCCTGCAGGCGTATGGCTTACAGCGCCCCTTCCTCTTGCACGGGCCTCCTCACAATTGCCACCTGTGAAAATGTATGTTCCAGAAACAGCCCCTTGTGCAGGGAAGGAGCATTCCTGGTACCTGCTCTCCTCTTCTCGATGCTCACCAAGGCACTAGGAAATCACTCCTATTTCTAAGGGATGAGTTCATCCACAAGATGCCTTCACAGGCATCATCTTAGGCTGGTCTTTTTTTCCCCTATTTTTCTTTCACAAAATATTTCCCAAGGATATTTTTCAAAAGCCAACCTCTGCTGTTTCAGCATCAAAGTGTCTATACAATACCGCAAAATAGCCACACGATACTGCAGGAACATTCCTGTGGTCAGCTCCCACTGATATGGATAATACTTTACGGTCTGTGACAATGTCAATAGAAAAGAATCATTTCTCTTAGCTCTAAAGTCCACCAAGATAGAGCAAACTTCAACGGGCCATGACAGTTGCTTCCTTTGGGATTTGTTCATTTCCAAATCTTAAAATACTTTTCTCAGGATGGAAAAATCCTCATCTCTATTCCACTCTCTGAAATGCACATACTGCAAAAATGAGAGTAGCAGGCTCCATGTTTACTCCTGACAATTTTAAACTCTTCTCTTTCTCAGAGACTAAGCTTCCAAATAGATGTAAATGACTTGAGAAGCTGAAGTCTTCTACTAAATTTGTGTTTGCCTCAATAATTGCTCAGAAATAGCCATTTTGATGGGTCATCAACATTCCTGATTTACCCCTTGACAGTTCCTCCTGTCATCTCCTTGGGGACTTCAAGGTGAGGGAGAATCTCAATAGATCAGGGCTAGGGTAAAAGCTTCTGCAAGTCGGAGAATTGCAATTCGTGGTTCTCTAACCCTTCAGCCTTTGCTGTTATCCATTCAAATAGCAACCTTATTGTTTTAGCACACTGATTAAATGAATCTGTTTCCAGATCTCTGAGTTTAGACAACACTTCTTCCCTAATTCCTGTATGTATAGTACTTGATATGTTCAGAAAATAGTGTGACTCTTGCATCCACTTTGACTGCAGTAATTTCCATATCCAGATTAATACCTCGACTTTTTGTATATCCCTGGAAAATTTATTTCTAGCTCATCCATCCTTGTCATCTGTTACTGCTTCTGACCTACCCCATGATGTCAAGTGTTGCTCTTAGTCGGTCTTGTCTAAGCATTCATCTCCCTAAAGGTATAGAAGTCATCGGCAGAGCACAAAGATATCTGCACAGTCTTGTTACTTATTTGAACTGCTCTAATGTCCCAGAAATGCTGTCTAGCATCACACTTGCCAAATCCAAGCACAAGCTCTTATTTAGTTTTGGGTCACATCTACACTTTCTTTGATATCTGCACCATTCTCTTTATGTTACCATCTTACTTCAGCTTTTCTTCTTTTTCAGCTCAGATGATTGTGAACTGCTTTGAATTTCTCTCATAAAATTTTGTCTATGGAATAAGCTTCACTTTTGGAAATCATCATCGCCACACTTCTGCATTTTTCAGGAGTAGCTCCTTCTTTGAGCCGGCCGGTGTGAAGCCATCCTGTTTTGCCCTGGTTAGCATGCCGGTTGCGTGTAGCTTCTCTAGTCTAGTAGTTTCTCTATGATCTTGTATGTTTGGTTTCTTTATTTACTCTCCAATAAAAGCACCTGGATTCCTCTTTCTTTGAAGTGCAGTGATTTCCTCTCCAGGTGTTTGGAAGAACTCGCACCTGATACCGCACTGTCCCTAGTCCTTCCATCTTCCAACTGCAGCTCTCCAGGACAACCAAATCACTTCCAAAGTTGTTTTGTGGTCCTCCCCTTTTCTCTTGCAAGTATCAGTGAGAATTAACAACGTCCCACAGTTTCCATTTCTGGCCATCATCATGTCTCAGTTCCTGGGCCTTCACTACCAGAAACTTACTCATCAACAGAGTATTGTTTTCTCCCACATCTTTATAAGAGAAAACAGGTGTGAGGAAGGATTTGTCTCCCTAAAACTTCCCCATATTTCTGTGTGCCAGCTAATCTACCTGTTGTCCTTTGAGTCCACCAATTATTATATGTGTGTGGCATGGTTATATATAATTAGTATTTTTATTTTCCTATAGATCTTGCTTTGCATTCAGTAACTGCACTATGGGAGAATATTATGATCAAGTAGTAACCAGAAATCGACCATGTCTTCTCAACATACCATCTCTGAAACCATTTCTTTCTGATCACTGTGGCAATGGTATCTTGGAAAAAGAGGAAGAATGTGACTGTGGCAGAGATGAGGTAGGTAATTACAGATTTCACTGCAATCTACATTGCGCTGTTGTATTATTCAAATTCTGGTGTGTCAATTTTAAAAGCTGAGTCACAGGGAGGAGTGATCAGGGAAGTGCCCCACACTCAGATGAGCTCAGTGGCTTCCACTTCTGCTGACTCCTCTGAAGTGGGAATTGACCCAAATATGGCGCTATGTGTGTCCAAAATGCTTATTATTTGTGAAAATGCATGCAGAACATATCTGGAGTTAAATTCAAGGTTTTTTGCATAACTACAGAGAGACCTTTTGTAGCAGACTCTATGGAGCTCAAGACTCTGTGTGGAAGTATCCAATAAGGAATACATCAGGCACAGAAGAGCAGTTCCATTGCTAACACAGAAGCAAAATCTCTCCATATCTCACCCAACCTGGAAGGCGATTTTGTTCTGGTCGTGCTAATGCTCATAGGTATAAAAGGCTTGAAGAAAATAGAAGTATTTGAGAAGTGCTACATCAAGACGGGAGACTCCACAGGAGGGACACACCTTTGCTGACAAGTTGCTCTATCTGCAGACACATTATTTCTACTTGTCATATTTCCATCTTCTTCTCTAGTTATTCTATTTCTTTCTTCTATTATATTTACCCTGAGGTCAATGGAAGGGTTTTGTTAGAGTCCTTTGAAGACCATTCTCGCATGTTTTTATCCTCACAGCTGTAAGTCTAGCAACCAGGCTACGACACTCAAGAAAGGCTGAGTTTCCCCGTAGGAATTCTTGTTTGCATTTTGTGTAATTGTTATTGTAGTTGGTTTGTAACTCAGCCAAAATTTAGCCTTTGTACTTATGCTTCCCACATGAGAGAGCTGCATGTGTGTTATACCCAGGCCTGACTTGAGCATCCTTCACCTCACTGGTAAAAAGGGTCCAGCTGTTTTAAAAATGTTGTTAGAAAAAATAGAAGCTTGAAGTTTGCTAGTGGCTCATGTACACACACACATACCAAATAGTGAGCACACTCACTCAGAAAATCGCTAGGAACAGGAGTTGAGTGGAGTTTAGGAAGATTGGACAGACTGCAGGGGTCATGCACATGGCTCAGCCACCCGAGCACGGACCAGGAGTTTCCTTACACACGACCAGCCCCTTTTATCCCCTCCTCACTATTCTCCTTTGCTTGTTCCTTCCCAATCCACCTCAATCTCTCCCTTTTCCTGCTTTTAGTTCTTCTAACCATCTCATAAAAAGTTTTGCACATCCCCCAAATCCCCTTGAAACAACCTACAGTAAGTTTCATACAGCCCTACATTCCCTCTGAACTGCCACATACTAAGTTTGGTCTTTCTAGGAGATCCGTATTAATCTTTTTTCCCCATTCTTATTAGTTACCAAGTTCCGGTTGAATCTCCTCAAGATTGCACTTGAGTAGTTCCCGCACTGGCCCATCCATCAGTGTCCTGAGAGCTCTGGTCTTTGCTAATGTCTCCATTACCTCTTCGTGAGGGTTTGTGCATCTGGGTGATGATGAGTTCATTACTGTTCCCACCTCTTGTCTGGCTTTTGTGCTGAAAAGCCATTAACCAGCTATCCGTATAAAGCAGATATCCTTATGTTCCAAGTATCCTTAAAATTATAGTAATTTTGTTCAAATTTCAGAGTTCATCAGCTCTAATACTTGAATGATTTGGAATCAGGAATGTCAAAAAATCATGGATTACTGATGAAAGAGTTGAAAAGGGAAAAGAAGAAAAGTAGGAAAGAAGGCAAAAATGATAGAAGGGGAGATTAATCTCTTCCGTTGTGCTCAAGATGATTGCTAAGTGCTAAGTGACTGTAAATACTAATTAACCTAGTCTAGGAGCAGCACTGTGAAGCAGGTAGGCTGCTTGATTAGCAGAAAATATGAGATGGAAGCATTAATACTGAGAAAAAGAAAAAAAAAAGATGAATTGTTTTAAAGGTGTCTCCGGACTGACAATGGACACCCAAAGCCTGGTTCTTGTACTGATGTTATGCACTTGATGCCCCAAATATCCTGGACGATGAAGTTAGAGGGGTCAGAAGCTGAGCGCTCACGAAGCAAACAACTAATGAATTGATGTTTCTACATTCTCAAATGATTCGGTGCATTCACATGCAAAATCTGTGTTAAAACTTTAATTTAAGCATGTTCTAGAGCACAGCCACCCATAGGAAGCCTATGTGAAGCCTGCTCCACACATACTATCAATATTTCCTTTTGATGCAGAACGCCCTGGAAAAAATAAAAAAAGAATAAAAATGAAAAGGAGACTTATGTTAGACTTTACAGTGGCAGAAAATGGCAGAAGTTTTTTGCTAATCTCCTTTAATTCCATGTTTCTTGATCTCAAAAAAAAAAAAGATCTTCACAGCAGATAATCCGAGTAAGCAACTCTAATGCTGGCATGGTGCGGTGCGGCCAGCGATAGGACAAGAGGAAACGGCCACAAACTGAAGCACCAAAAGTTCCACAAGAACTTAAGGAAAAATTTCTTGCCAGTGAGGATGCCAGAGCCCTGGCACAGGCTGCCCGGAGAGGCTGTGGAGGCTCCTGCTCTGGAGACCTTCCCAACGCGCCTGGATGCGCCCGGGTGCCCCGTGCTCCGGGTGTCCCTGCTGGAGCAGGGCCTGGACTGGATGATCCCTAGAGGTCCCTGCCAACCTTAATGCTTCTGTGATTCCATGATTATTTCCTTGCAGGCATGTCTCCAAGAAGGTTGCTGCCTATCCTCCACCTGCTTGCTTGCACACGGGGCTGCTTGCTATAGAGGAAAGTGTTGTCACAAATGCCAGGTAGGTTGTAGCACCAACAACTGCTCTTGGCTTTGTGCTGTAGGCTAAAACAGGGATCTAATTACTTTCCAAAGCTATTAGTTAGCTGCCATAATGCTTATTGTCCTCTTCTTTACTGTCCCCTTAGGCCTTTGCCAGTCATTACACTGTCAGACTTGTGATGATTCGACTTCAAAACTTGTATTTAGTTTTTGTTTTGTTTTTCAGTTCCAGCCAGCAGGAAAATTATGCAGAGACACTAGGAACGCATGTGATCTTCCTGAATACTGTAACGGGACTTCTGCCTCCTGCCCCACAGATGTGTTTAAGCAAGATGGAACCCCATGCAGTGACAACGACCGCTGCTACAACGGGGACTGTCGCAACCACGAGGCGCAGTGCAAAGCTTTGTTTGGCAAAGGCAAGCCACGTCACCCTTAGGACTGTCGTGCCAGAATTAGCTCTCTCCTTAAGATAACAATTAGTCTTGTGTCGCCTTTCAGTGCCTCTTCCTCTGCTTTGAAGAAGTCTTTTTTTTTTCCACAGTCACTGCAGACTCATTGCTTATATGCTGCTCTCGCTATATCTTGTTATATGCTATTGTCATAAAATCACTGGGCATTTTAAAAAGTGTTATTGGAGTATTACACAATTAGAGTTAAAGAAAATCTGGAGAAAGATGATTAAAATAGGCAAGGCGGATGGAGGACGGTCTTACAAAGACAGACACAAAGAGACTAAAAATGCTGACGTCTTGGGTTGGAAAAGAAAAGGCTGAGACATGATTATGGTTTACACAACCAGGAAGCCTTGCTTGCACGTTCTCCTTAACTACCATATCCCAGGGGAGCGTCAGAGGCAACCAGGCTTCTCAGAGCATTGGCCCAATGTCCACTGGTCAGTAGGACATTTCTTATAGTTGCATCTTCAATCTTGTGATTTTTGTTGTTTAAAGGATGATCAGAGCCTGGATTAGAAACTGTGAGGGTGAAAATGGAAGGGAGACTGAGGATGTTTTGTAAACAGCTTGGAAAAACCTCCCTTTGCCTTCGTCAGCACACAGAGATGAGAAATTTCATTTCAGTTTGCAGTGGAAGGAGTAACTTGAGACTTGGAAATTTTCTCCGCAACGTTTCAATGGTTCATTAGAACGTGGCATCAGAAGGACCCCAAAAATCAGCAGGAGGGATGAGGTTGGCTGCTGATAGACCCTCTCTTTCCACAAACTCCTGACTTTGCTCTCTTGCTCTGCAGGTGCCCAACGTGCTCCGCTGAGCTGCTTCAGGGAAGTGAACGTCCGAGGCGACCGATGCGGCAACTGTGGCTGGAACGGGACGTATTACACTAAATGTTTAGAAGAGTAAGTGGTGGTGGTTGTTATTAAAAGTATGAAAATAGAAGGTATCCAGGAGCCAGGCAAGACTGAGGCATAAATATCAGTACTGCCACTCTATACACGTAATGAGCAAAACACATGAAAAGAGAGGGTTAGAAATACAAATGAAAGTGCTGAATTCAGAGCGGGTTCAAAAGGTATTCAGAGAGGCTTCCTCTTCTATCTTAGGAACATCCTGTGTGGAAGAGTGCAGTGTGTCAACATCAAAAGAATACCGGTGAGGAAAGACGGCGATACTGTGGTTCAGACTACCGTGAACAACAACTTGTGTTGGGGGCTGGAATTTCATCAGGCTCCAGACACCCTTGATGAAGGATCAGTGAAAGACGGCACGTCGTGTGGTAGAAACAAGGTAGATAGAAGGGTTAAATGGAGGGATTTTGTTCCTAAAAATGTTCTTGATCTCAGATAGAAGCCCCAAGTCAAAGTCTGTTACGTGTATGAGAGAATTTTAAACATTCTTCCAAGAACAGTAGTAGACCAAATGATCCATGCAGCTGACCAAATTCTGGTCAAGGAGGTGACGTTAAAATATCTGTTTCTTGCTATTATATGGGAGCAAAAAGTACTTCTAAGAAAAACAGAGGTGCTAAGTTCCATTGAAAGGGTTTTGAAGGAGCTCCTAAGTTTCAATTTCACTAGGGTTCCCCTTCCAGGAGAGGTAGATCAGTACCAGGGGGACAATTCCTTCCCAAAATAACTCACTTGGAAAGCAAGAAGTTGAAAATATATTTCCTCCTTTCTCTTGTCCAGAGGAAAGGCTTTTGTGTCTCCTGGAGCTATGAAGATCTTCCAAGTTTGGGCAAGCAAAACACTCTCTGTAGTCCCAGACAGTTTCTCGGTGTTTTTATCCTGTTCACCACCAGCGTTCTTTCCTAACTGCTGTCCTTTTACCATTTTACTCATATAAATGTCTGGTTTTGTAGGTATGTTTGAATAGGACATGTGTCAGCACGTTATATCTCAACTATGACTGTACAGATAAAAAATGCAGTGGCAGAGGGGTAAGTACAAAAAATCTAAGCAGAAAACATCCTTTGAAAAAACAGAATTTATGAACTGTTGGTCTGCATGCAGTGCCTCAAAAGCAACGTTAGAAGCTCAGAATGGCTCCTGCTTCAGCAATGTAGTTTACTTTGTTGCTCGCCAGCAACTGTCCTCCCAAATTTTGCTCTGAAGGTGCTCAACACTCTTAATTGCAGTTTTGCTGTATTCTTTTTTCCCATTTTTCTGCTTTCTCCCAAAGTGAAAGCCAACTTCCACATCGAAGCTCTGCATCCTTCATCCCACCTGCCTATGCTGCTGAATTTAAATTAGCCAGAGTTAGAGAAAAAAATGCAAAACCCACCTAACTTCACTTCATTTGCAAATGCTAAAGAAATGGCAGATTTCATACCACTGTGGCTGTGTTCATTCTTAAATAATAAGGACATTTCAGATATTCATACTGGCATCATTATTTCACACATGGATTTTTTTGTAATATCTTCCACTTGGCCAACAGTCAGTGACAGGATGAGGTGATGGATCAAGGACTCCCACTGCCCTCAGTTCACTGATGGGGCTGACATCTAATGACAGGTACTAGTCATAAAGCCCATGACAGCCATGACCCAGGACAGCAGCTATCACCTTTACACAAAATAAGTTAAATATTGTCATAGTGGCAGGTAAAACACGTGGAAAAAACCTTAGGCTACGTATTTCCTACAGACTGTCTCTGCTGCCTCTGCCAGTGACTTGTGCTGGCAGCCTTTCTGCTGCAGAAACACAGAGCCAGTGCATGATTTCTTTATTCTTAAAATATTTTTCTTTTCTTTTAGGTGTGCAACAATAAGAGGAATTGTCACTGTGATTTTGGGTGGGCGCCTCCGGACTGCAAACTGGAAGGATTTGGAGGCAGCGTTGACAGCGGGCCACCTCCTTCTCTTGTCCGTAAGTGCTGTGGACTGGACCGTTCTGCACATCCCACTGCCTTTCTTAGCTTTATTTTTTTTGGTCAACTTTAGCAATTCTCCATCTATCCCTTCATATCCTACAGCTTTGTTCACTCGCACGGCATCACTCAAGCTTTTCTTTCTCCCTTGCATTTAGTCATGTCGGATATTTTTTTCCCTCTTGCCTTTTTCTTTCAAGCTTTCAAGCTCTTCCCCATCCCTCTTCCTCACCGAACCTCCTCGCACAGGGCTCGTGGAGCTGCGCTCCTGCTTTTCACAGTTAACAGGCCAGGGTTCAGCTTGGCTCTCCTGTCGCTGCTTGGGCACGCTGCCAACACAGTGTCTTGTGCGCAGAGCAGGCCGCTTCCGACCTCTGTGGTCCCTCTGTGCTTTTGTGCCTTCTCCACGCCCTTCCTCAGCCTCCGCTGCACCGTGTGATGCATTTCCCGTTGCTTACCAATTTACACCATGTGTCTAACAAGTGTTATCACTGAACCACAAAGGCGCAGAATAGCTGGGGTTGGGAGGGACCTCTGGAGATCACCTGGTCCAATCCACCTACTCAGGCAGGGTCAGATCGAGCAGGTTGTCCAGCACAGTAGGGTATTTTGCCCACATATCCGCATCCTCTCTCCTGTAATGGGTCAATCATTAGCAGATATTCAGTTCATGTTACTTATATTTCAGCACTATACTTGGATATTTCTTTATTTGTGCATCTTCATAAGGTGACACCATGGGCAGCCTCCCTTCTCTTCCACAATGCCCTCAAACTCCTACTCACGCGGTCCCAAAGACTCCCTGCTTTCAGGCCTGTACTATAGCCCCTATCCTACAGGAACCTGCCTGGAGGCTTTGGGATGATCCCCCTCTGCCAAGGGAGGCACCAGCAGTGAGGGGACGGGCACCAGCTCATAGAGCTTGTGAGCACCTATATCCATGAACATGTGCACATATACCATAAACTGCCGTTTCCACCAGCACAGCTTCTGTGTCAGGAATATCAGGGGTGCACGGAGCATAACGTTCTCTCTCTTTTCCATTCCAGTGGAGGGTGTTGCAAGGAATATGGGGAAAACGTTCGGAGCACTTTTTTTATTCTTTTTGGTTTCGGGTGTTTTGCTGTGCAAGAGGGCTGAGATCTCCCAGCTGTTTCAAAGGTAGGTAAAATCCCATCCCTCTCTACATTATTAGGCAAAACTGAGGCACTTCTAACAATTTCCAATCAGGGTTTCCAGCATTTCATGGTAACTCAACCAAACGTGCTCTGACCTCTGAGCAGAGCTTTGTCACAACTGCCTGCAATGCAGCCGCACTTAGTTTTAATGCCATGTGACATCTTTAAAAGTTTTCCCCAAAAAAATGAAATATAAATTGTGCCTTATTTCAGAACAAATTTTCAGCAAGTTCCGCTTTTTCTCTTTTCCAGAGGGTTTATTTTCATTTATTTTTACATTCATTTACTGAAACACACAAAAGTTGAAAAAAGAAAGATTGTAAAATAGTGTGTGCAGGATAAACCCTTGCTTATCTTGCTGTTCTGCACATTTGTCCTGGGTCCAATGGTTTGCAAGCTTAGCTGAAATAATATGTGAATACGGCTCTAGCCAGGGACAAATCAGAACTTGAAAGGCAAGATGATCTCTTTTAGATGATCTCTGCACATCCACACACTCGAGATGTGTTGGGTTCATTTATTCTGCCAAGAAATAGGGTAAAATAACATGGACGTTTGTTGTGCTCTGTGCAGCAAGACTGTCTGGCACCCAGTTATCTCATTTATAGCCAGTTTAGTTACCTCTATCCTACGTTAAAGTCCCCAGAGCACATATAATGAAGTATTTTCTCCTTAATGCAGTCATCTTTCATCTCTCTGGTACGTGTCAATATTAGACTGGCTTTCATTTAAGAGTTCTACTTTCTTATTATTTTAAACATCCAGATGGGAAAACACGATTTCAAAAAAAAAGCACCCAATATTTTGCACGAGGTGCTTATCCATAGACTAGAGCATCTTATTCTGCATGAAATCACTACCTGAAGTTCACGTTCACTGAACACTTCTACTTTATGTTATAGATGCCGATATAGAAGAAACAGAAAACCAAGTAAAACTCCACCGCCGCCGAAGCAAGTAAGCGATGCCCTCCCACCGCCAATTTAGAAAGAGGATTTTTGAAGGATTTGAGGGAAAAAAATGTCACTTCTGAGTACATTCCTAACCTTATTTCTTTCTTGGTAAATTTGGCTCTCCAAGTTCTTCCAGTGCATGTTGAAAACAGCTAATGAAAACACATCCAAAGAGCATACACACCTCGCAGCACACCTGCAGAAATTTGTTCTGTTTCAGGTCAAAAGACTGTTGAGTATAAAAACACCAGGTCCACATCAATAGGAACATATTTTGGCTTCTTGCTTTGAGCTGTATTCAGATCTGCTTCGTGATTAAACAGCTGAAGAAAGCATAAACAAAATACTTGTATTTCTCAGAAACCAAGAATTTTGTCTGCATGGGGATAAAATCAAGATCTCTCCAAAATGACGAAGGCAGGGAGGGAGACTGCTGGAACTCATGGATTTCAAGTTAAAAATGGACGACTTGAGTTGTTTGATTTGAAGAGATGATTGAGGGGATATTTGATAGTAGCCCTCAAATGCATGCAAGGGAACCACAATTCAGGCACTGCTTTTCACATTTATTGTAGACAGAACAGAAAGTGTGGAGACGAAACTGGAAGAGATTTGGACCAGGAAAAAAAGGGGAGGGAAAGATGTATTTCTCTCTAAATAGCATTGAAGAGGCCTACGCCATATGTCTGCTCTCACGTCTCAGAAACATAAACTTAACCAGACAGGCAGCAAAAACAAGTTGATTAATTAAAGTATGGCAGTCATTGTCACAAGATGTTGATGAAATCAAGCATTCAACGTGCAGGAAGCTCTGGTCACTTGAACAGATAACAGGCTTCACTGAATTTTTATCAGAGTATTAGCATAACTCACAAAATAAACGAGAGTAGAAAAGGTAATCTAGGAAATGTATGCTAAATCTGCCACCTTTGTTGTTAATGCATCATGTTTGACCCTGAACAGGTCACAGGAGTCTAAAAGGGCCAGATCTGATGAAATGCAGGTAAATGAATTCTGCTGAGGACAGGCAATACAAGAATTTTACTACAATTCTGCAAATGTTATAAATGGGAAAAATTGCTAAAGACAGCAGACATGTATTAAATCCTAGGGAACATAGGAAATAGTTCTAGGGAAGTGCATCCTTCCAAACAATTCAACTGTTTTAGACTCCTTAAATCTGTAGATAATGGTCCCCAAACCATTAATACACACTAACAAAGTAACCTCTAATTAAACAGACTACGTTGTGATGACCTTAATGCTTTCTCTTTTCAGATGAGTCAAGCAGAGCTAGAGGAAAGTCCATTTGAGGAGTAAGCCAGGGCAGTGCCTCCTTCCAGGACACAAGAGCCACAAGGGTTTAAACTTGCTTGAAATGCTCCAAACTGCTTTGAGAGCAGCCCTGTGCACCCCCAGCTCTGCAGTGACCAGGGGATGCCACCATCTCCAAATCCCACCTATTAGTTTGGTTTCTGTTAACAAAGTTACCTTCGCTGGAATAAACAGCTTTTTCTCCGCAAACACGTTGCAGTTTGTGCAGGTCAGGATTGCAGAGGAACAGCAGAGGACGAGGCTCAATGGGCTCCTTGGCCATAGAAATGTGCACGAGGTCTTCAGTATTCAAGAGCTGAATGACAACAAAAAATGGGGAAAAAAATCTATGTATCTGCATTTTAGCTACAAAGATGCTGTTTTCTGTAAAAAGATCAGATATTCCAGGGATTCTTGACAGCAATTCCCTTTCCAAGTTACTTTCAGCTCACAGCAGCACCTGACTTTGCCGTGTGGCTGCATTCCCATCTCTAAAATGGAGATAATCAACAACTGCAGGGCAAACTCAGCGGTCCCAGCGGGGTATTTTGCTCACAGGGAGGTCCTGAAAACCCCACTTTATGTCACCCTCTCCCTGACATGTCACAGTGCCTGGCACTGTCTGGGCCAGAGGGAAACACTTTCACAGTCTCGAACTTGGTCCTAAAGGGAGGCTGATTGGTGGCAACCAGCCTGCAAGACAGGCAGGTCTACCAAATTTTCCAGTGGTTCATTCAAGCACATGTCTCATCACACCTCTCAAAGCAGCAGTACTGAGCATCACCTCTACTGTGACCATGACACTAAGGTGTTTCTTCATCAGATAACACATGTTCTTAAGGTCCTGGTAGATCCTGCACAGGAAAAAGTTCTTCAGGTCTCAGGTGAACTGTGCAAATCAGCATCCAAGTAATTTCTCCTTTTCTTTTTAGACACTGGAACAAGCAAAAAAATGGAAAACACAACCTAGCTTTTCTGATTCACTGTCAGTGATGACATACACATCTAGTTCCTTGGCTACAGCTCCTCCGGCCATTTTCCTAGACATCATCTCTGTGAGGCACACTGGACTGCCTTGGAATTTCCTGACTTATCGTTCTCCTTCTCCATGAATTTGGGATCTCTGTGGCAAGGATTTACAACAGAACACAACGGACTCGCTTCTGTGTCTTGGGAAAACACAGATGCTTCCCTTAGGTGAATTAGGGTGAATGGGTTTTTTTCTACACTGGAGGCTGTCATCTAACACAAAACTGAGCAGGTCTGCGCCTTCATCAATAAATTCAGGAACGATAACCTCAGCCTTCACTCATTTCATTCTTCAATTCTGAGCAGCACATTTTCAAAGCTCACTCATCATACCAAAAGTCTCTAAAAACCCATCTAGTAAAACTTCTTTGATGGACACTGTGTCTCTCCTCTAGCCTTTGACTGGAGCCAAGAGTCTTCTGCAAGATTGCAGCAGTAGCAGTTACTTATCCGAGCAGACTACGAAATGGCCAGCCCCCAGAAACGGGTTAACTAAGGAAAAGCTACAAAGCAGTATCATTTTCTGCATCTCTTCATAGGAAAACGCTGGCGTTTAGATGACCCCACAGTTGCCTGGACTGCCTCTATAGTCAGGCTCTTTTCTACCCTTGAGATAACCCACAAACATCTAGATCTTAAGAGTTGCTCATGATACATCCGGCGTGTTTACTGCTTGCTGGCCATGCAGTCCGTTGCTGCTCCGCTTCTGAGCCCCGTGAGCTGACGTGCTGCTTTTGCAGAGCAGACCTGCAGCCTTTATTCAGCTGACACTGCCAGGCACTTCCTATCGACAGGGTCAGTGGTACCAAAACTGGCACACGTGTGGACCACGCTGCTCTAAATGCAGAGGGGGGAATTTACCCAAAACAACCACTCTTTGAGGACTCTTTTGAGGGCTTTAAGGACGATGGCACAAAGGGCTTGACCTTCTGACAGGCATCTAGCCCACAGGAGGGTTATGTGAGCAAACCACACCTCAAAGTGCGGTAAACTGTTGCCCTTCCTTCTTCGGGAATTCTCCAAAAGCTGCTGCTCTGGGTGGTGTGAGCACCCAAAACACCTCGTTTTTCCCAATGCACATGTGGAACAAGCAAGATGGGATCATGTCCTTCCTCTACACAGCCTTACTGAACTGCAAACCCCATGTCTACTGCAGGAATCTGCTCCAGAAAGCAGATGCAGCTTTTCTTTCAATCTGAGCAGCATCTGGGCTTCAGCAATAGCACTGTGGCTCTGCACATACACAAGCACGCGCTCCACAAGGAGACGCATTTGTGTTTGCGCAGAAAAACTACAGCAGAGTTGGTCCAAACAACGTTCCGCGCCTGTCTATTCTCAGTGGCTCGGCTACAGAAATAGTAACCACAAATATTATTATTCTTGTGATTAACTGCTGGGTAACATTCAGACTGGAGACTACTTGGATATCTAGGAGGCAAGTAAGATTTCATTCCTTTTAAAGAGTGTGTCAGAGGCTCATTATTTCCATTCCTAGCAACTTCAGTCTCTTTGCCCAACCTACACATCTACAAGGCTGCCCAAAAACAGATAAAACTGGAAGCACGTGAGCAGAGAGAAGCAACTGAGACTGAGCTCTCGCCTCCTTCTCCTCCTTGCTGGGCTTCCCGCATGCACAGATCCTACTGTAAAAAAATAAATAAATAAATAAAAATATTCTGAGCAAAAGGTTTTGGGGTGTTCTGAATTTATACAAATATGCAGCTTAGACTGCTCCTCTTTTTCCAGCTCTGTGGCGACTGTTTCCAAATTTACCCTTTCCTCTTCAAAATACTGAGATTAAAATCTCCCTTTTCATGAAAGGATTGTGAAAAAGCCCTTAAGTGCTGTTCCGAAGTGCTGGAACCACCCTGCACTGTCCCTGATACAGGAGGGATTTTACTCTTTTCTTGCACTTTTCTATTTTGTTGCTTTCATCCACAGGGAAGCTACACAGAATCACACAGAATCACAGATGAAATAAAAGAAGATCAAATAAAAGGCGAGTTAAAAGGCTAGTTAAAGGGAGAAGGTGATGGAGGGCCGACTCTGGGCCAAATGCAAACCCTGAACCCCCTGAATGTCACATTTCCGCATTCTGGAAAGCAGCTGGTGCTGCCACAGTTTTGCTCCCTGGCTTCCCACAGCTCTGCTAAAAAACACTTTTGAGTAGCTGTAGGAATCACTTAACTTTCCCTTCCCTTTGCAGACTTCCACAGCCGAGACCTTCCTCTGGTATCACAGGAGGCTCAGGAGAACTTTTCTCTTAACCGAAGCTCACTCGAGACCCCAGCCTGCTAGGGACGACAAGTCACACGACGGGCAGTGGAAATGCCAGAGACAGAGGTGGCAACAGCAACACTTCCATATTTGCCTTCTGCTGCCAATATTCAAGGCAAAAAAGCAATAAATGCAGGCAGCTGGGCTGACCCTGATGTGCAGGGAGACCACTGCATGGTGACACACTCTATTAATGGGCCATCACCATCATGTAACACCTCTGATTTCCAAGACATTGTAATGATCACGTTCTTTATATCAAAAAGCACGCACAGCATCACAGACTGTTCAATTCAGCTCCTTTACAAGATGCTTACTCAACACTCTTTGCTTTTGCCATTGCAATATATAAAGAGACGGGGTAAAACAAGGTTGATGCAGCAGCAGTGAGTGTATTTCAGTCCGCAGGGCTCTCTTTTTACAGAGAAGCAGAACAAAATACTTCTCCCTCTGTACATGAGAATTCTTGCCACCCTTTTTCTGAGCAGTTTAATGCCAAGCTACCGTGAGGTGACAAAGCAAAAGGTGTCAGCAGCATCGCTACTCGGAAGGAGAAACGTTTCACACGTCTACCAGCTCCAGCTTCTGCCTCCAGAGCTTGGCTTTCTGCTCTTGATTTTGCATTTCCTCCTCCATCCCTGGTTTTGCTTTTGCTTCTTGCTCCTTTCCCCTATGCTGGCAGCCCTTAAATGGCCCCGAGTGCATAGATGGGAGTGCCCGGCGTCAGACTGAAGCGCTGCTGTCCTCCACAAGGTCCTGCCGTCTTCCCAAGGGGCTCAACGGGCCCAGAAACAGCCCTACTAACCTGCCCGAAGCACCTTCACTGCCCTCTGATGACTTTTCCCCTTGTCACTTTTCCCCTGACATTGAAGGCAGCCTGAAAGACAAGGAAAAAAAAAACATAAGCAGAACTGAGCATCAGATAGCGCAGGGCACTTGCTGCAGATTAAAAGACGCCCGTTCAGACACAGGTCTGCAAAAACAGTCATTTTTCCTCGGAAGTTGTAGGCTGCCACCTTGCAGCATTAGAGAAAATAGACGCAGCTCGCCTTGCCCCACCGTGCTCGGCCAGAAGATGGGAAAGGCACAATATTCTGAATATTCACCACATTTCAAATTTTTGCAGCTGCAAGGGTGCCTAAATGAGAGAAGACCATAGTTATCCTGCGATAACTTCGCTTAGTTTCAGCATCATCCTCATGGTGGGGACTGACGAACACGAGGCTCATCAGCGAACGAGCAGCACGTTCGAGAGCACTGGGCAGTCAAAAATAAACAAAACGGGAACTAGTAACATAAACATCCTGTGATATGGGGAAGCACAAAGGCAGAAGAAAGGCTGGATTCACAGTTTTTGAAGATTTGGGAGGCTTCTGAGTTTAACATTGCGCTCACAGCCCGGTGTTGGCGGGGGGAGTACATAAATCCATGCTATGTTATTAATGGCACGGCATGCATAAATCTGCATGAAGGCTGTGCCGTTACTTGCATTTTAATGCTTCGAGTGTTAAAACGAGCAAGAATGCACAAGGATATTATCGCAATATGATGACATTGCGACATGGCCAAGGTGCTTCTCGGAGCTCTTTTTCCACACTCTTTCCACGTACCCCACCCTTTCACACAGCTTAGTCAACAGCAGGAGGAGCAGAGGGACACGGAAGGACCTTCCCGACGGGAACAAGGCGCCTCCCCCCCGGCGCCGCCGCCTCTCCCCTCAGCGAGGCGCTTCCCGCCCACGCAACCGGCGGGAACCGGCGCGGGACGCGTCACTGCGAGCGCGCCGCGCTGACGTCACGGGCGCGCCGCGTTGCCATGGAGGACGAGTGGCTGCTCGAGTCCCTGCGCTTGTGAGGGCCGCAGCGGGGAGGGCGGGGGGACACCGGGACCGGTCCTCGCGCTCAACCTGCCTCCCTCTGCCCTGCAGGTACGAGGCGCTCCACACGTTCGAGCTACAGGCGCCGACGCGCGTTATCGAATGGGCCCGAGGGAGCCGTGAGTGCGGGGGGAAGAGGGGGCCGGGACCCTGGGAGAAGGGACCCAAGGGACATCGGGACGTACTGGGGCATGGCAGGATCTGGAATCGGGTCATATGGAGGGGGGCGGGGGATGCCACA
>VZSV01000049.1:181843-197852 GCA_013398735.1 Nothocercus julius | reverse complement strand
TGGGGACGGGGGTGTCCCTGCGGTGGGCGGTTAGGGATGAGGCTGTATGGGAGCCCCCGGGGTCCTCTGGGAGCCGAGGCCACTCGAGCAGGTGGGTTAGGGTGCAAGGTGGTGCCAGGGTTCAAGGTGGCCCCTACCTGTGCTCTGGGGTCTGGGCCAGGCGGGGGGGTGACCCTCACCGTGTCCCTGGACCTCCCCTCCAGGTATCTGCGTGGCCGGGTACGGACACTCCGGCGGGAATGAGATCCTGCAGCTGCTCCTGCCACCAACGCTGCAGGCGAAGGAGACCCAGGTGGGTGCTGTGTCCGAGTCAGCGCCAGCCCCCCCTGTCCCTGTTCCCCTCCAGCATCGAGCGGTCAGTCTGCCAGGCACCTTTGAGCTGGCCTGGGCAGGTGCCAAGCTCCACCAGCCGGGCCTCAGCCTCTCAGCCAGGTGTGGAGCAGCCTTTGCATGCTCAGAAGTGATGACTCTGTCTGCCTCTGGTTTCTAGGGTCTGTGCCCAGAAAGAGATTTCAAGGTGGAATGTGGTGGATTTTCGAACCGCCCTGTGTACAGCCTGAAGCATGTGCCAGACACCAGGTATAGCTTCCCACACTGCCTTTCCCTTCCTTCCCTTCTCCATTGGGAGCTCCATGGAGCAGAGCATCTTTGGTGGCTCCCACAAGACTTGGGTGCTCAGCTCGCAGAGCGGCTGCTGTGGCCGCTCTATAAGTTCTTGGGCATTCAGAGTCAGAAGATTTTTCATGCTATTATTTGAAGATCATGCAAACACTCTTCTCTCTGGCTGGTCTGCTTCAGTAGTTCTCCTCTTTCCTCCTACACAAGACCATGCTGCACTTCTCCCTGTGAAGCTGTTGTTAATCTCATGCTGTTGTCGCATGCACTAGTCAAATGCTGTTGCCTGGGATCACGCTTACCTGGGCTATGCAGGGTGCCCTGGGATGAGGATTTCTGGGATAACTGTCCTTATGGCTCCCTGTCTGCTCCAAGCACGGATGGGAGCTCCTGAGCATAGTATCCATGGCCAGAACACAACCATATCCATCGCAACTGGTGCATCCCAAGCCAGGATAAGGAGGCTGTTCCCTGCTCCTGGAGAACCTGTGCTGCTTTTCTTGTTGTTTCCTCAGCTTGTTGGTGACAAGTGGCCCCCCAGACAGCTCCCTCCAGGTGTGGCAGGTGTCAGCAGAGGACTCTGGTAAGAGAGCACATTTCTGGGCTTGAGTAGTTTCTCACTGCAGTCTTTGTGTTGGTAGCACCACTAGCTACTCTCCCTGCCAGTCTCTCTGCTTCCCGTGGATAAAATAAGGACAGGAATCAGTGAAATCCTGGGAATGCCTTGCTCTGCTTTGGATGCCTGCCCTTGCATAGGAATGGCTGGAGAAGAGCACAGAGACAACTATCTTCATGGATTCTCTTCAAGTCTGAGAAGACACGGACTTCACATTTAACCTATGTCTACTGCTCAGGGGATTAGTTGATTTAGACCCTGGCTCAGTATCTTTCCACTCTTTCCTCTTATTTGTGAGCTCTTGCTCATACAAACAAAAGTCCTAATCATAAAATTGCCACAATATTGGCTCAATAATTCTCAGGGTAAGAAATAGTTCCATACATCAGCTCTGTGAAGGTACCATGAATGACCTCCCTTCTCCAAGCGTCTTGTTTGCTGCTTCTGGAAAAGCATTAATGTTGCTTTGTCTACTCTTGTAAATTGCTTTGAAGCTATCAGAAGGGATGTGCAAAATATTATTAGGAGCTTATTCATTCTTTTTAATTGAAAGTAAATTTCCTGCTTTGTAACTTTCCATGGAATTTGCTGGATTTTAAATGGCTTTTTATCTATCCTTGCTTGATGTGTTGGAAAGAGCAGCTTTTGTCTGGGAAGAAGGTTAGTCATGATTTCATTTTGTACTGGTTTAGAGGGTCACTCTATGTGATGCATCTTTGTGCAAAAATAGATTACTTGTGTCCTGACAAATTTTACAGCTGCTTATCTCTCTCTTCCATGTAGATGTTATTAAATCTGTAAGTGCCATTTCTACTGAAAATGGCACTGGGCAACCTTGGGCTAAAATTGCAGCAACTTCCACCCGAGCCCCATGGGTTCTTCATGGCTCAAGGCTCAACAACGTCCAAATTACAGAGGTTGAATCCAAGAAAAATGTCTACATAGCAGGTACACAAACAAAGCACAGCCTTACCTGTGCCCGGAAAGATGGGGTTTGGGGAAGGCGAGGCTGCAGCTCCTCGAGTGCGAAATGCTTCAGCCCATTATGGGATGGTTTCAGGCATGGGCCAAAGGGTATAAAGATATTTGCAAAGCTGCTAACTTGTAACTCAATGGAGCTCCTGAACGTGCCTGTCCTGTCAAAAAAGTTGGTTGGGTGGTGGAGAGATTGAGCAAGTGCCGCGTGGAGACTTTAACCTGTCTGGCTGTGGTGAACTTTACTGCAAGTCTTCCAAGCAAGGGAGGTGTCTTCTCAATGCAGCACATGGCTTTACCTGCTCAGAAAGACTCAGTTCCCGCTCGCTGCGTTTCCCAAGGAGGAGAAGGGATCTGTACGTGTGTCCAGCAGCTGAACTCAGTGAGATGAGCAAAGCAAGGGAGGGTGAGCTCTGCCCGACACTGCTAGTGATAGTCATGGGCCTGCGTGGCTCCTGTCTCCTTCCGAAGGACACACACCATGCCTGCTTCATGTGGAAGCAGAGGTGCTTCCCTGGCAGGTTCCTGCTCTGTGCTGCTGGCCCTGTGTGAAGAACTAACTAGAATTGTTTCATAGAATCATAGAATGCTTAAGGTTGGAAGGGACCTCTAGAGATCAACCTCCCTGCACACGCAGGGTCACCTAGAGCATGTCTGAAAGCCACTTCAAGGGACAAGGCTCAAAATCTGCTTCGTTGGGCAGGATTGTAGCAGAAACCCATTATGGAAATATTTCTTGTGGCACCTAAAATGTACCTCTCCTTTTCTCAGCCTCCAGAAGCAGTGAGGAGCTCAGCGATGTGGCCTTCCTGGACTGCAACACGTTGCTCATCTGCTGCGCCAAGGGGCAGCTGTGCCTGGCTGACACGCGGCAGCCGCAGAGTCCCTTGGAGGCTGCGTCCGTGCCCTCGGCGCCATGCGGTGAACGGTGGTGCATGGGAGTCGGGCGCGGACCCCCAGGCTCCGACTCAAGCTCCCAGCCCGTAGCTCGCCTCTCGAGCGGAGGGCAGCTCACCCTAATGGACATAAGGAAGGTCTCCGAGCCCTTGGCCTGGGCCAAGTGCAGCATTTCCTCTCCCAGTTCGAGCGCAGAGTTCCTGGGCGTCTCATGGGCTCCTGCTCTGGAAGGCTGCGTTGCTGTTTCAGGTACCTGGTTTGGGTGCTTCTTTCCTGGGTGTTGTCTGATCTATGTGTCCTTGCACCAAGACCCCCACTTCAAACTCACTTCAAACACCCTGTGGAGGCCCCCAGTTAGGACGACTGCTGCCCAAGCTTTTGGCATTTGGTTTTGCCCCAAAGTTGGCAGACACCAACTTCTGAGACAGGGTCCTCAGAGGCTCAGACCCTCCGCTCTCCTGGCCCTTGGATCTGGACTTTTGTCCCCCTTTGCCTCAGCAGCCCTGTAGGGAGGGCAGTGGGAGCCCACGGGATAGTGTGAGCAACTGGTGATGACTTTGGTCTCTCTGACTCCCTTTCATTCGAGGTTTTGATGGGACTGTTCACGTGTATGAGACACAGAGCTGGGATGGCTCTGGCAGGGAAGCAGAGCCACTCTTTGTTCACAAAGGCCACGCGTTCGGCGGACTGGACAGCGGCGAAGGCCCTCCCGTGGTCACAGTGCACACGTGGCACCCGCAGAAACCAAGAACTTTGTTGTCAGCAGCAAGCGATGGCTCCCTGCACATTTGGGACTGGGTTCCGTCTTGTGGGAGCTGTGGGTAGATGAAATTTGGGGTGAGCCTCGGTGCATTTCCTGTCAACGGTCTAGCTCACGCAAACCGTGAGATTCCTGTTTACTTGCAGATGTAGCTAGCAGGCCCAAGTGTAATAGAGGCTATTTTAATATAGTAAGAATTCTGATTGTGTTACTTGTTCTCATGTTTGCCAGCCTTGTTCAAATTATAGCTGCGTGTAAGAGCCTGTAACGCCGAGGGCACACAGCAGCAGAGAATACTGTGTCCTCGTGCTGTCACGTCCCCACAGCATGTGCGCCATCACGTTCAGAAGCAGCAGCTCTAAGAGTGCGGGTGCAGTCTGAGGCCTCGGGATACTGTGCTGTGTTAATCTGGTGTTTTCCAAGCCCAAAACACCGTCGCGAAAGCTGTGCATGCCATGGGGTTTCAGCCTTGGCTTTCTACAACGGGATCTCCTCCCAGCACGCGCTGTGTGGGCTCTTCCAGCCCGTGCTGGCAGGGGATGGGAAGCAGAACTTCCCCCCAGCTCATGGGATGGGCCGAGCGGATCCTGCCCGAGACTGGGGGACTCTGTAGCTTGATGGTTCGCTGTGCGGTGAAGGGAATGGGCTCCAGTCTGGAGGCTTAAGGCCAGGAAGTTTGGAAATACCCTCAGTCCTCTCCGTGTGAGCTCAGGTAGCCTCAGCATAGTTAGCTGGGCTGAAATGACGGTGGGAAGGAGGAAAGGAGCCCGTCAGGACGGGCGGGAGGGTGTATGGACAGCTGCCCCAGGTGGTGCCTTCTGTGCTCAACCCACCCCTGATAGTCCAGGTCAGAGGGTTGTTAATGCTGCTGTGATTTCTTAAGGCTCTCTTGGTTCCTCTCGTGTGGGTGGATCAGACAAGCTGTGCCAGCAAAACGGAAGCCTGTTGCAGCCCAGCAGGAGCTGAACACCGTGGCGGGAGTGCCCAGTCTCCAGCAAGACCCGTTCAGCTCTGCCAACATCACACGTAGGTGAGAGGAGAGCTGGCCAGAGAGCTGGGGAGCTCAGGGGCTGACTTCTGGGTGCTGTGGGCAGTCCTGGGAAGCACAGTACGGCTCATGGGATGTGGTATGCCCAGGGAGGGAGGATTTCCCAAGTGCGATCCCAGGGATCTTTCTTGGGCAGTCCTGGGAATGGGAGGTTCAGCACACCCAGCTGCACAGCACGGCAGCTGCAGCTCCTCCCAAATCCTTCACGGGAAAGAGCCACCAGGCTGAGGCTCTGGACAAGGGGACTCCCTGAGGAGAAGAGATGGCCCTGGAGTTTTCCCAGCAACCGGGCTCTATTTTTTTGCTCTCTTCTTTGCGGGGACATGATGCATTAGCTGGTGCATAGGAGCAGCAAGGCCAAGCCTGACAGAATCGCAGAGCAGCCAGGGTTGGAAGGGACCTCTGGAAATCATCTGGGCAGGCCCCCCTGTAAAGCAGGTAGAGCAGGGTGCCAGGACAACATCCAGGTGGGTTTTGAGCTTCTCCAAGGATGGAGACTCCACAAACCCCTCCGGGCAACGCGTCCCAGTAAAGCTCACAGCAGAGTGGTTTATACTCTTCCCTTTCCTGTGTTTCAATTCGTGCCCATTGCCTCTTGTCCCGTGACGGCACCGCCGCGGAGAGTCCGGCTCTGTCTTCATACCCTCGCGCTGGGTGTTGCTGTGTGTTGATAAGGATCCTCTGGGCCTCCTCCAGGCTCGGTGCTCCCTCGCAGGAGATGAGGACCAGTCCAGTCGTCATCTTTGTGCACCCGCTGCTCTCCCCGTGTCTCCCAGGCCCCTTGTTCCACCATGAAAGGCTCCCACGTGGGCTGGGCATCGTTTCCCCTTGCAGAGCCCGAGTGCTCGGGCGCAGGGAGCCTGTCCCCCGTGACAGCGGCACACAGGGAACAAGGAAGCAAATGTGCTTGATTTTTTTTTTTTTTTTTTTTTTCCTAGGGAAACAAGGCTTAAGCAATAGCACAGTTTGTACTTGTCTGAACTTCCCTTTTTATTCCCTAAATAACTTGGGCCTTCCTGGCCGGCTTGAACCAGCTTTGACAAAGTACTAGAGATGTCCAAGATATTAAGTACTTACAGCTGCCTGAGCAAGGGGGAGGGAGGCGTGCGGCCTTAGTGCTGACCCGGGAGAGTCCACGCCAGGGCCCTTCTGACGGAAACGCGGCGGGAGGGCCCTGGGAATGCCGCTCCCTCCTCCCGGAGAGTGGGAAAGGGGTCCCAGTGCTCCTGGGTTTGCCCTCCGTGTCCCTCCCCAGCAGCAGCGCTCGGAGAGATGGGCACCGCGGCTCCTTTTTCCCAGTTTAATAAACTAGAATAATTTATTTGACCCAACACGGAAACGTCACAGGTAACGGTGGAGAAACCGAAGAAGCCAAGGACGGATGGATGGACGGACGGGACAAAGTAACCACTTTCCAAAGGAAAAAAAAAAAAAAAAAGAGAAGTACCACACGGCCCGCTCGCGTTTACCCCAAAATCTCCACTTGGTGAGTGGCGAAAGGGGCCCAGCGCCCACAAGCTCCGCCGGCCCCATCCCGAGTGCGGAGGGAGAAAGAGGGTCTGAGCGCACGGGGGCGGCCGGAGGTGCTGCGGCCCCGCGCTCGGCTCGGGCCCCGCTCGAAACCGAAAGGGAGACGCATAGAAAAGGGAAGCGGGCGGGCGGCGGGGGGAGGCGCCGGGGCCCTTATCTGTCGTTGAGCGGCGGCGAGGCGGCGCGCTCCTCCTCTTCCTCCTTGTCGTCCTTCATGCCCTTGAGCCGCTGCCGGGCGAAGTCTTCGAACACGATGTCGTCGTCACTGCCGGGGTGGGGGACACGCGAGTGTGAGCGGCGGGACGGGGAGCACGAGGCTCTTCAAAAGCCTTTGCAAACTGCATTTGCAAAAGGTTTTGGCACTGCCGGCCCCTTGCGTCCCCCCAGATCGGCCGCGCGCTTGACGGGTGCTCGGGAGCAACTTGCATGCGCCCAGTCCCCCCTCCCCGCCGCGCTGGTGCTTCCTTACTGCGATCCTCCTGCTCGGAAAGACATGCGAGGAGAGGGGGAGAGGAGAGAGACAGGCAGGGGGTGCGTTAGCGGGGCCGCGCGCGGTGCTGCGGCGGGGCGAGCGGCATGCAAGCAAAGTGCCGGGCAGGCCGTGCAAAGCGGCGGCGGCTCTTACTTTGTGTCCAGCTCGATGAGGTTGGTATCGATGGGAGCTTCGTTCTCCGGCACTGGGCGCGGGGCGGAAGGAGGACGCGGGGTTAGCGGCTCTGCCCGCGGCGCGCGGCAACGCGCCCCGCGCCGGCACTCACCGTCCCGGTGCGCCGGCTCCTCCTTGGGCTTGGGGTGCATGAGGGTGAAGGGCAGCTCCACCGCGACGTCGCTGCAAGGCAGAGCGGGGCCGCGTGAGCAAAGCAGCGGGCGCCCAAACGGGGCAGCGAGCGGCGCCCCCGGCCTTCCGCGCTCGGGCGCTCTCCGCTCGCTCCAAGGTTGCGTGGCCCCTTTCCCAATAGGGCGGGTTTCTCCCACTTTGGGAGATGGTGCAGGCCGAGGTTCGGCTCCAGCGTGCGGCTGGGAGGGCGGCTCGTGCCCTGCGCGCTCGTCGCACGCACGGGGCCCAGGGCAGGCACAAGGACAGGGATGGGGGTTATTTGGAAGCAGGGCCAGGAGGGCCGAAACGGGCCTTACCTGGAGGCCAGGTCTCCCAGGAGGCTGCCAGGGGGCAGAGGAGAAGACATGTTAGGCACCGCGCCAAGTGCAGAGCCCCGGAGCGTCTCGCCACGGGACCCGCCACTCACCCTCCTCGCGACACCACCAGCTTCACCTTCACCTTGTAGGACACGATGATGCCCAGGATCTCCTTGTTGGCGCCGTCTCGTAACCTGGAGGAGAAGGGGGAGCAAGGAGGTGGGACCCACTGCGTCTCCTCCACCGTGCGCATCACCCGGAGCACCAAGAACGACGTCTCCGGAGCAAGCCGGGAGCTCGCTGGGGTGCTTGGGCTAGCATGCAAGCACCAAACGGCTTGTTCCCGCCTCCCCAAAACCCAGGTTTTGTGAGCGAAGCGAGCGGGAGCGAGCAGGAGATGGGGTCTCACAGCGTGCTGGAGGCCAGGTTGGTGTCCTCGTGCTTGAGCTTGCCGTCGAGCGCCAGCCCGCGCTTCTCCCGGTTGTTGGCGAGGAAGGGGGTCAGTGTGTAGACCTTGCAGAACGTCGAGCTCGGGGCCACCACGTCGCTGGGGACAACAGTGCCCGTCAGTGCCCAAAACGCCCCCACGGCCTCCAGCACCTCCCCAGGCTGCATCTCCCCAAGCAAAGCGCCCGGATGCCCACGAAGAAGGTCCCCTGCTCCCAACAAGCCCATCGCGGAGCAAGCCGGAACGCGCCGCGTTGGGTCACCCAATGCAAGAGGCAACGGGAGGCCAAGCCTTGAGCCAAGACCCGTGCTGGGACCAAGCTCTACTCACTCGGCATCCTCCACGGCCACGGGGCACTTGTACTGGGCCGTGTTGAAGAGGCAGATGTCGGCGTACTGGCGCACTGGGGTGGCAGAAGGCAGAGCTTGGGTCAGGGCGGAGCGGCGGTGGCACCCATGGGTGCTGCGGATGGACGCCCAGGATCGGAGTGATGCAGCAAGAAGGGCTGGGGTCAAAACCCACCTGAGATTTTGATCTTCTTCACCATCTTGTTGGTGTTGTTGGTGACGTGGACATTGACGCTGATGGGCTCCCCATGGTAGTAGATCTGCAGGGTGAAGGAAAGCGGGGCCCGTGAGGTCCTGTGCCACCCCACCAGCAGCCACGGGGTCCCACGCGAGGTCACCCGCCCCACCTCCTTGTCCAGGGACGCCTCGAGATGCAGTGGCTTGTCCGACATGAGGAACTGCCGGGTGGTCTCGGCCATGGGCTGGGGGCCGGGCCGCTCCGGGGCGTACTGCACCTTGCGGATCACCAGGCGCACCGAGTTCCTGCAGGGCATGGCCAGGAGAACCCGCGTGTCCGGGGACCAAGAGGCCACCTCTGGCCACCAGTTTCTTGGTCCAACTCAGCCCCAATCCCTCTTTGCTTATGAGCTAAGTCCGAAGAACCTTCTCCGAGGGGACCGTCCCCTGCTGAGGACATTCGCCCAGGGCTGGGGACGCGCGCCAGACCGGGCCGTGCACGTGTCAGGCTGTGCGTCCCCACAGGTTGGTCCCCACGCCTGGCGCCACAGTGAGCACCTGCAGCACAGCCCATCGGGAAACCATCCCCATGCCAGCCCCAGGCAGGAGAACACCTCGGCTGCAGTCCCATTCCGGAGGACATCTCCATCCCAGCCCCATTCAGGAGGCCATCTCCATCCCAACCCCATTGGGAAGGCCATCTCCATCCCAGCCTCATTTTGGAAGCCATCTCCATCCCAGCCCCATCCTGCAGGACATCTCCATCCCAACCCCATTTTGGAGGCCATCTCTATCCCAGCCTCATTTTAGAGGCCATCCCCATCCCAATCCCATTTTGGAGGCCATCTCCATCCCAGGACCAGGCTGGAGAACCTCCCCGTTGCAGCCCCATCCTGTAGGACATCTCCATCCCAGCCCCATTCGGGAGGCCACCTCCATCCCAGTTCCGTCCTGGAGATCATCTCCATCCCTGCTCACCTCTTGTGGATTTTCTCCTCCAGGTTCTCGGCACAGAACGCTTTGACCTCATAGTCCACCCCGCAGGCCTGCGGGAGGAGGCAGGAGGCGGATAAATCCCTTGCATCCCATCACGTAGCCACAGCGGAGGCGGCACATGTCATGTCCCCGCTCGGGAAGGGTCCCCAACACTGGGGGTGGCTGTGGCATGGTCGTGACGGCCTTGGGGACAAGCCCCAGCCCTTATGTCCCCACCTCGCAGCAATGTCACCATCCCAGCAGATGCTGCCAGGCTCCCGGGGTGTCCAAAATTCCTTAATTTTTCATCAGGGCAACACAAACCGCCTCCCGCTACTCTGGAGCGGAGTGATGGCGGGAAGAACCAGGGCTTCTTCAAGGCAGGGACCATCCATCCCTTATCCCCACGGGACACGAGGAAGGCAGTGCAGCCGGCATCGGGAGCACCTTACCTTGCCCGTGTCCTCCGGGCCCGGCTGCAGCGTCACGGAGCAGGGCAGATTGGGGGGGATCTGAGAGGGAAGAGGCCACATGAGCCGGGCCCAGGAGAAGCAGCCGCAGCGCCCGGAGCCCCAGTAATCCCTTCCCAGCACTTGAGCTGCATTTTGCCCTTTCTTTCCCACTTCAACCCCAATCCCAGGTCGCCCTCCGCACCATCCCCAAAAGCCTCCCAAGCCCCGAGGGTTATAAACCCCATTAATCCGCCGGCGGATCCGGCGGATCGGGCGGCATTAGGGCCATTTGCCGCGCGTGATGCAGCTGATCCCGTTGCGGGGGGGGGAGGGGGGCTGCGCTGCAACGCGGGGGCCCCCCGGGCGCGCTCCGTGCCTCAGTTTCCCCACCTCGAAGGTGAAGGGGTAGGCGTGCTCGCCCAGCTTCTTGATGAGCCGCTCCTGCAGCCGCGTCAGGGGCTTCCTGTCCTCGGGCGCCGGCGGGAAGGCCTGCGCGTTGGCCACGAACAGGTCCTTGCGGAAGGTGAGGCCCAGCACGTCGAGGTCCTCGCGGCCGTAGCGGAAGGCGCACGTCAGCGTCACGAACACTGCCGGGGCGGCAAGAGGGGATGCGGGGGGGCTGCCCGCCGAGGTCCTGCTTGCTTGCAAAAGAGCTGCATGCAGGGTGCAATGTGGGGTGCAACATGGTGCAATGCAGGGTGCAATATAGATTGCAATGGGGATGTGGCACAGGGTGCAATGGGGAGTGGAAAGTGCTGCAATGCAGGGTGCAATGTGGGCTGCAACATGGTGCAATGCAGGGTGCAATA
The DNA here is from genome assembly GCA_013398735.1 of Nothocercus julius. NCBI lineage: Eukaryota > Metazoa > Chordata > Aves > Tinamiformes > Tinamidae > Nothocercus > Nothocercus julius. The sequence goes on along the minus strand of VZSV01000049.1, from coordinate 187,069 downwards.
TAGACTGCAATGGGGATGTGGCACAGGGTGCAATGGGGAGTGGAAAGTGCTGCAATGCAGGGTGCAATGTGGGCTGCAACATGGTGCAATGCAGGGTGCAATATAGGGTGCGATGTGCGGTGCAGCATGGTGCAATGCAGAGTGCAATATAGGATGCAGTTTGGGGTGCAGCATGGGGTACACAGGGGTGAAATGTGGGGTACAATGGGGAGTGCGACATGGTGCAATGTGGGGTACAATGCAGGGTGCAACCTGGAGTACACGGAGGTTCAATGTGGGGTGCAACACAGGGTGCAATGCATGCTGCATGTGGGGTGCAATGCAGGATAGAGCACAGTGTAATGTGAGGTGCAGGGGGTGCAATGCAGGGTGCAATGTGGGCTGCAATATAAGGCATAAGATGGGGTGCAACATGGATGCAGGGGATGCAATGCAGGGGGCAACACAGTGCAATGCAGGGTGCAAGGTGGGGTGCTACATGGGGTGTAATGTGGGGTGCAGGGGGTGCAATGTAGCGTGCAACACAGGGTGCAGGGGGTGCAACACAAGATGCAAAGTAGGATACAGTGCGGAGCACAACATGGGGCGCAGCGTGGGGTGCAGCATGGATTGCAACACAGGCTGCAGCAGGGGGTGCAATGCAGGGTGCAATGCAGGGTGCAGCGTGGGAGCGGCGCAGGGCACAGCACGGGGCGCAGCCGCCCTCTCCGCCCAAGAGCCGTTACCTTTCCTTTCCTTCAGGTACTCGGGGTCCACCAGCACGACGCCGTCTGCAAGAGAGCGCGGGGCGGTGAGGGGCCGAGGGCGAAGCAAACGCCGCTCCATCGCTTCCCCACCCGGCTCGTCCCGCTGTTACGCTCCAAAACACACGTGTTTGGGGGGGCTCCAATGCGCAAACCAGCCATTAAACGCATATATACATATATATTATTAAAGCCAAATCTCCCGCCGGGCATCCTGCATCCTGTATCCCGCATCCCGCTCGCTCGTCGCTTACCCACAGGATCCACCACGTCGATGTGATCCACGAAGTCCCGCTTTCCCAGGTAGACCGTGAGCTGCGGTGACAGGAGAGCGGTCTGGGAGTGCCGGCGCAGCCTCCGCGCATCCCGCCGGGAAGAGTCCCGGCCCTCGGGCTCGCCCCTCTAATCCCCCTTGGTGCCCGGAAAGGAGGTGCTGCACCCGGGCTGAGCTGCTGCCTCCCTTCACTCCTTCCTCCTCCTCCTCTGCAGCCCGCGGAATATTGGGCTGCTGCCTTCCTCCCAGCCTCGCTGCGGCCTACTCTTCCTCCCTCCTTCTCTTCTTCCTCCATCCTCCTCTTCTCTCCCCTTATCCCTCCCTCTTTCCTCTCCCCTTCCTTGCCTCCCTACTTCCCATCTCCCTTCCTCCTTTCCCTTCCTCCCTCCCTTCCCTGCTTCCTTCCCCCTCCTCTTCCCATCTCTTCTCCCTCCCTCCTTCCCTTCCCTTTTCCTTCCAACCTCCTTTCCCTCCCTCCTTCCCAAGCTCCGCACAAGGCTGTGCAGCACCCCCCACATCCAGCCCGGGAGCAAAGGATGGAAAAGCGCAATGCTCCGTCGGGAAAGGGCCCGTCTCACCTTCCCGTTGGGACTCGCTTTCTTAAACACCCTGCAAGAGAGCAGAGGGAGAGGCGGGTGAGCGGATCCTGCTGGCACCACGAGCCTTTTCCCACTTAGCCGCCCCCGCCGGGACGCCTTTCCTATAAATCTTGGCAGCAATCGGTGTCACTTTACGGCTGCCGGCCGCCCGCAAGGCAATTGCATTAGGCTAATGGCCCCGCGCGTCTATCACGGCGCGGTCGCGCACTCCCGGCGCGTTGCAAGCACTGACGGCGCCCCGGGCACCCGAAATCCTCCCCGTGCAGCCCCTGGGCTCAGGCGGCTGCATCGGGGTGGCAGTGACATGTGGACACCCGCGGGGATGGGTGCAGGACCTTGCAGAGATGTGTGTTGCAAGGTGCTCTGCGAGGTGCCACCAACGGCCCTGCTGCTCTCGGGGCTGCTCGAGGCTCCGCGCAAGGTGCAAGGTGCTGGGCAAGGTGCTGGGCAAAGGCCGTGCTGCAGATGGTGACGTGCGAGGCACCGGGCAAAGGCCCAGCCGTGCAAGGGGCCATGCAAGACACCATGCAAAGTGCCCTGCAAATGCCCAGCAGTGCAAAGGCCCAGTTGTGCAAGGTACCATGCAAGACACCATGCAAAGTGCCCTGCAAATGCCCAGCAGTGCAAAGGCCCAGCCATGCAAGATATCGTGCAAGACACCATGCAAAGTGCCCTGCAAATGCCCAGCAGTGCAAAGGCCCAGCAGTGCAAGATATCGTGCAAGACACCATGCAAAGTGCCATGCAAATGCCCAGCAGTGCAACGGCACTGTGCAAAACACCATGCAAAGGCCCAGCCGTGCAAGGTGCCACACAAGACCCCATGTAAAAGCCCAGCTATGCAGGGTGCTCCGCAAAGATCCAGCTGTGCAAGACCCCATGCAAGACCCCATGCAAAGGCCCAGCTGTGCAAGGGGCCATGCAAGATACCACGTAAGATGCCGTGCAAAGGCCCAGCCGTGCAAGGCACCACACAAGACCCCATGCAAAGGCCCATCTGCACAAGGCGCCGTGCAAGACACCGTGCCAAGGCCTGGCTGTGCAAAGGCCCAGCTGTGCAAGGTGCTGCACATGGTGCCATGCAAGAGGCTGCCCAAAGACCCAGAAAGGGGAGATTTCCACCCTGCAGTACGTGCAGAAGTGGCCGGAGCCTTTCCAAGCCCCACAGCAGCCCAGGACAGAGCCCGGGCAACACACAGACCAGAGCAGGGCAATACACAGACCCCCCTCAGAGCCCTGTCCTGCATCCTCATGGAGTAGGAGGACCCTGGTCGGGCGCGGGGGCTGGAGCGACCTCCTTTCCCACTTTGCTAGGAAAACAAAGCGCTGCTATTCCCGCTAAGCTGCACCAGGCAGAAATCCCATGCCAAGTCAAGCTGCGAGAGGAACATAACCCTGGCAATGGGAGCGGGATCACGGCACCCGCGCTCCCACCCAGCTCCCAAGCCTGCCCTCCCCTTCCCAGGCATTGCTGCTGGAAAACGCCGCCCGGGAACGATGGCCGGGAATGGGGGAACGGTGCAGACCCCAGCGCGCGTGCCGGGTGCGCAACGCGAGCAGTGGCGGGCGAGGGGTCGTTCCCGACTCCCCTTGGAGTTTAGAAGGGGATAAGATGGGATAAAACTGGGAAGGCCCCCTTGGCACATCCCGGAGGTGGCTCTGGCCTGAGCAAGACCCAGCTCTGGCCTGTCCTGCTCCCAGCTCCTCCATGGGCTCCTGGGAAAGACCCTGAGCGCGGCCTCTCCTTCTCCACCCAGCTCTTTCTCCAGCCCTATTCCCCCTTCTCCAACGCAACCGTCCCCCTTTCCAGCCCAATTCCCCCATTCTCCAGCCCAAGTCCTTCCTTCTCCATCCTTTTTGCTCTCCTATCCATCCCTATTACTCCCCAGTCCATCCCTATTCCCACTTCTCCCTCCAAACTCCACTTTCTCCACCTCAATTTCCCCTTCTCCATCCCTATTTCTTCCAACTCCATCCAAATTCTCCCTTCTCCATCCCTAATCTCCCTTCTCCATCTTCATTCCCCCATCTCCATCCCTATTCCTTCCCACTCAATGCAAATTCCCCCTTCTCCATCTCTATTTCCCCTTCTCCATCCCTATTCCCCCTTTCTCCATCCTTATTGCTCTCCTCTCCATCCCTATTACTCCCCAGTCCATTCCTATTCCCCCTTCCCCTTCCAAATTCTGCTTTCTCCACCACAATTTCCCCTTCTCCATCCCTATTCCCTCCCACTCAGTCCAAATTCCCCCTTCTCCATCCCTACTCCCTCTCTCTCCATCCCAGTCCCCTCTCCATCACAATTCCCTCTCCCTCTCTCTTCATCCCAATCCCTCCCTCTCCACCCCAATTCCCTCTCCCTCCATCTCACCTCCGGCTCTCTCCATCCCAATCCCCGTCCCCAACCCAATTCCTGGTGGCGGGACGCTGCCGCCGAGGACGGAGGTGGGAGCTCGCCGGGCTCGCTGGGCACACAGGGCTAACGGCAGCTCCATCTGCTCTCCGGATGGGGCTCGTTCGAGGGACAACCCGGCGCAAACACCGCGCGTCCTCCTCCAGGACGGGCTCCAGCCGCTCCTTGCCGGCCTGGGGACTCCTTGGCAAGGAAGCACCGGCTCGGGGATGCGGGATGTCCGGATCCTGCTGTTATTCGGGAGGCCGCGCTGCAAACAAAGGCCAGGAAGCCCTTGCGGGCAGGAGGAGACGTCCGGGTCCCGCTGCAGCCGGGGCCACGCGGCCTCGGAGCCGCTGGCACGGGGATGATGTGTCCCCGGGGCCCATCCGAGCGCAGGCGGCATCCGAGCATCACACCCTGGATGCAAAATGCCACGGCCCCAAAAATCACCGCTTCTCCCCCAAAAGTGAGGCGGCCCCATCCGGAGCAGTCAGAGAGTCTCCACTGCTGCAAGCCCAAGGGGAGGCTGAAGCGACAGGAAGCAACACGGGTTTGGGGGTGTTTCTGGAGCGCAAAGGGGCTCTGCAAGCCCACAATGTCCCCGATCTGGCCAGGAACTGCAGGAATCGCGTCGGAGCACTTGGGAAAAACCCAAACCCAGCTCGGCCTCCAGCACAGCCACCCAACAGCGGCTCTTCGCTGCACCCCAACCATTCCGAGCGCCGGGAGCGCCCCACGAGTGACGACGCTCCGCTCAGCAGCCGGAGCCGAGCAGTGGGGAGGCATCCGGCAGCTGCATCCCCGCACGCCCTGCCACGGAGCGAGCATCCGGATCACGCCGGAGCGCCTCTCCCCTCCCGGCCCGCGGGAATGCCGCGGATCCATCCGGCTCCCACAGCAGCGGATACCCCAGGTCTGCGACACCGTGCGCCCAAGCTGGCACCCGGCCCCCTTAAGCACCCTTAAATAATTAATGGTGGCGAGGCGGCCCCACGGGGAGCATCGGCGCAGGCGGAGGAGGAAAAGGAACAGGAACCGTCGCAAGACCTCGGCGGGTGACTAATCGCCGCCGAGCTGGGGCGGCCACCCGCGGGCTCCTCCGGCTTCCCGCCGGGGCCCCCAATTCCCCAACCCCCCCGAGCATCTCGCCCGCACCGGTGCTCGGGTAGCGGCCGCGGGTCCCCGCGGGGCTCGCGGCACCGGAGGATGCTCGGGG